>MU740924.1:31211-48302 GCA_026770625.1 Nicotiana glauca | reverse complement strand
ATAAAAATTAAAAATCACAAAAATATTTTATTTTTACACCTTTTCCTTTTGTTGATTTTTCTCTTCTAATTTAGGATTAAGTAGCTTTTATAATTTTCATAATTAGTATAATTTTAGATAATTTAGGTTTTTAATTCTAGAACTTTTAATGAAAAAAAAGATAAAAGAAAAATTGGGAATAAAAAGAAGAATTAGAAGAACCCTTCCCCCAAAAATATTCCCCACATAAGACCTTCCCCCAAAATATTTTCCCCCCAAAAAGACCTTCCCCAGAATATTTTCCCCCCAAAACTATTTCCCGCACACACCCTATACACTACTATATATACACACAAAAAAAAATCACAGGGGAGAGGACACCAAAAAAAGGGGCACAAAAACAGACGAAAAAACTACAGAAGAGCGGACGAAAAATACAAAAAAAATCCAGAATACTACACAAAACATTTTCTATCACGTCGGCCTCATCCTCTTCTCGCCGGCGAAGCTCCACTTCACAAACGACCAGCCAATACCAACAAAACAACCGTATCATTCCTCCTTCCAGTCCAGATCGAAAACCTACATATAGGGAGGAAACAAGAGCGAAAATGAACTAAGTTTCTCATCTCTAATCCATACGGAGGAAACGGATAGAAACAATGGCGAAATGGAGTTTCATTTGAGCTAAGGTGGATTCCGATTCGAGTTTCCGTCGAGGTTCGATTCGAGATCGTTGTTCTATGATCCGGTCTAAGGTTCGAGCTTTAATTGTTTCATACACATGTGTTAGTCGTAAACTGTAGTCTGTTAACTGTTCTTATGTAGCTCTCTTTGGATCTCTCTATCATTTGGTTCTATTGTGTTCATGACAGTAAAGTGATTCTCACAAATACTTGCTGTATGGATTTGTGGATGTGTTATTTTTCATGATTGTAGCTGCGAGTTTATTTCTTAATCCGTTGAACTCTGTTCTAATACGTGATTGCTTTTGTAGCCTTTTAGTTCTTTTGTGTTAAATCTGATAGGTGGATGTTAAAATATAGTAGGTAACCAACATCTTGTTTAGTTTGAAATTTTAATAAGTGTATCGATTTGTGAGTGAGTCAACTATTCTTCGTGTTTCAAATATCACTGCCTATGCATCTTAAAACTTTCCCCCTTTCCGGTTATGAGGAGTTGAATCGAGCATTCATGTGATGCGTTTGTTGTACCAAATAATTCTGTTTCCTTACTAATCATTTTCCGTAGGACCAAGCTGATCATGTTCTGTTTTGTTGAATTTGTAATTGTGTACAAATAGTTGATTTAATGGTTCCATGTTTGGTATGAATTTCATTTTGGCAGCTTCATTAAATCACAGTGCTTTGCATTTTGTTCTAGTATTTTAGTTAGTTGGATGGTCCACATATTTTTCTTTATGGGTTTTCCTAGTTTCTGCGGTAGCCTTATTTTGCTAGATGTGGTCTAGGATTAAGCTTTTGGTCGTATTAATTCTAGTAAATGTGGTTTTATGTTCGAGGGTTCTTAAATAATGATTAATTAACTAGGTTTTTTTTTCTTATTATTATTATTATTAGAGGCAAAAATCAAAGAGAGAATCGTAGTTTACTTTAGGTTGGCCTTTAAATAATAAATGAGACGAGCCTCGCCAAATCAAATATGCAATTACGGGTCCCTCATTAATCACTTAATAAAAAAACTTAGAAATTCGGGACGGGCCGTTTAGCAAATTTCACGGCCTTCCCAAAAGATAACAATACGTTAGTCTCTTTAGACGTGATTTTAACAAAATTACCTTCCTAAATATGGGTGTGCATTTCATGCGACCCAAATCCAAATCCGAAAATATTGAATAAGAATGTGTCGAGGATCCGGGTGCATTTCATGTGACGTGATCCAAAAACATGTTCTTAAACGATGTTCACTTTCTTAAATAAAAATAATAATTGGCAAAAACGGTAAATAATTCTAAATTGCACTATAGGCATAACATGTATTAAAATCAAATATTTTAGCCAAACATAACAGTTGAGCGACCGTGCTAGAACCACGGAACTCGGGAGTGCCTAACACCTTCTCCCGGATTAACAGAATTCCTTACCCGGATTTCTGGTTCGCGACTGTTAAATAGAGTCAAACCTTTTCCTCAATTCGGGATTCAAACCGGTGACTTGAGACACCATAAATCTCTCAAGTGGCGACTCTGAATCTTTCGATTGTCCTTTAAGTGGAAAAACTCCTTTTTATTATACCCTTTCCGAGAGTGTAGTAAAACAGTAGCGGAAAACGGAGGTGTGACAGTAAGCACCATCAAACTCAAGCACTTGAGCACTGTTAACAACTTCCAGTTGAAGTTCCCTTCTATGAACCCTCGAACATTAGCCGTTAGCAGGTATCCTTCTTATTCACCCTTCCAGTATTCATACTTTGAAGGAAGATTGTAACTAACATGACCTAAACATAACTTCCCTTGACCTGGTGCATTGGGTGATCTTCTCTAAGAATGGTTTTACATATGTTTATACGTACCCCTTAACTTTAGGCCCTTTTTCTTTGAGCATGGGACTTAACCCTGTGATTTTGGAGTTATGCCACCAGTACCAGGTCTGCTTGAATAGGCCCTTTTGTATATAGAACGGTGGCTTACCTGCACCGGTTGTGCACAGAAATATGTAAAACTCTAACCTTGACATATATGATGGACCTCTACTCCCTCAAAATCTTTTGTGGGGGAGTAATAAACTTTTAGCAAACATGGCCATTTTTCTTACCAGTATGGATGGATGGAGCAGTTTATCATCATTATTACCCAGGATATCATCGCGGCCACAACTCCATATTTTCCCGAATTATGGAGTCGTTCACGTAAGTTTATAATCTATATCTTTCTCCGTAAAAGGATATTTCATGTTATTACTAACCCATTTTCTTTCATTATTTTAGCTACTTTGTGGACAAACCCAAGGGTCGAAGGCCTGGACCAACCCGTCAGTGGAAGGGGTTGGCCCCCAAATACGAGTGGAAGGCTAAGAACCACAGTAAATTGATTTTTTCTACTTTCCAACTTTTCATATAAATAAGTAAATTTTTAACCGTACCTTTTTGTTTTACTAAGGACTCCTGCAAGGTTCTGTTACCTTCCACAAAGTCAACATTTTGACCGACTCCCTATCCAAAGAACAAGCAACCAAAAAGGCAGCATCCTACCTTAGTTGGGAATAAAAATAAGAAAATAGAGAAGGCCACGACCGAGCTGACAGTAGCTACTGTGGTTATTGATAATGATGGGGAATCTAATAATGAAGAGGCTCCCCTTCAATGAAGATAACGATATTTATCCGTTCAACAAAGCTCAATTTGGAGAGCTTAGAACCCCAACCGAGGGAGAGGTCTGAGTGCTCTAGGAGAAATAGATTTAGTTGAGATCTTTGATTCTCTCTTTTGGTCCTCCGGTGTTGCTTCTTGTCCTATGAGGTTGGATACCGGGCCTCTTCAACCTTTGGTTGATGAGCATCCAATAATCTACACTGTTTGAGTCACAATTGCTTCTAAACCTACAACACAAGCAGCTTCATCTCCCTCCGCACCAGTTGTGCCTTCATCACCAACAACTATTGCATCTCCTCTACTGACCACAAATGCCAGAGAAGAGGATGTCTCCCATTCCCAGTCCTTTGACCAAGGTAATTTGGGGCACAACTAGTCACCCCCTTCTCTAGATCCCCGAGGGGGGAAGAGCGTCACTCTTTCAGTTTCAAAGGAGTGACATCTGCTATCCAGGCCAGTGGAGCTTACAAACTACCTAAAGATGCTAGGTATAAAAAATATAAGAAGAAAATAAACTCTCTTTCTGGGGAGTGTATGTTAAATAATGCTACGCGATAGCGATACTGCACTTGTTCTCTTAGTGTTTGTTTTTATTCATCTATTATAACTGGATTTCCGGCTTTGATACGTATTTTGCAGGACAACTTTATTGCTTCCGAAGGCCTTAAGATATTGATTCTCGATAAATAACGATTTATGTTTGAGCAGGATCATATATTGGTCGAGTGGAATCAACTCGTTCCATGCCTCCGGGTGCTAAAGGCAAAGGTTGTTGAAGTGGCCGAGCTTGAGGCCCGAATGTAGCAATGTGAGCATGAGATAATGGCTCATAGTGAAGTAGCCACTCAGCTACATGCACAACTTCTAGATTCCAAGGCTAGCTGGGCTGAGTCTCAAGATGATGCTTTTGCTACTATCGAGTGCGAGTCTTCCTCCATTTAATGAGCAAATAATTTTGAGGTAGCCTTGAGCTCCAAAACCGAAGAGTTTGCTGCTGTCAAGAAGAAATAGGCTCAGATGGAAGATTGCTATAATAAGATCAAGGATCAAAACAAGGTTCCTATAATCTACAGTCTGTGATATCGATCTTAGCCTTAGTGTCATGATATCCAAGCGGGATGGATTTTTGGCCGAGGTTGACAGGCATAAGGAAGTGCTCCAGCACTAAGGGGATTCCCCCATCTTTGAAAAGACATACTCTATGTATCATATGAGGAGGAAAACCTTCGATAGGGCAAAACCATACATTATTGATAATTACCAAGACCCGATCGATGGAGTTAACTACTCGAGAATATCTCCTCGCTCCCGATGCAACTGACTCTTCTAGTACTGGCCCGAGTATTTGGGGACCAAGGAGGAACTTGAAAAGGATGGTGATGAAGGCCAAGATCCTACACCGGTGGTAGACCCGCCCACTTTTCTTGGGGGGAGGGGGTGCGTAGATGTCTCTTTCTCGGGTTATGGTAGCGATGAAGTTTAGATTTTTTTCTTATTTCTTATTTTTTGCCCTTTGTACTTATGAAGTTTGTCATATTGATAAATATGTAAGGCCTTTTCTTCCCATAGCTTTTAGGTTCCGAGCATAAATTTTTCTGGAACCAACCCTTTACTATGAGAGTTTCATAAGAGAGGAACCTCTTATATTTACAGTGCTTTTAAAGAGGACGTCTCCTGTTCATTCTAGCATAAACATTTAAAAATTTTTTGTTAACTTTCAAATGATAAAATTAACTCATCATTTGGACAAGAAACAAGATAAAACCAAAACGAATTTATTTTATTCCTTCCATCTTTAAAAGCACATAAGAAAATAATTGCCAATGCATGTGTCTAATTACTGCAACTTATTTCTACAGGTCTGGTCATACAGCCCTCGGTCCTGATGGGACATTATTACTCTCGTGTCTCATAGTCGCAGTTTTCTTGGAAATTATGTTGTCGTATTCTAATAATATTCCCTCCTCCTTTACATTATTTGAATGCAAAGTATGGGAATTAACACTGGAAGTCTTACTCCTTTGACGAAAAATAGTTGTGAACGGTTGAATAATCTTTGGATCGATGGAAAGCTTTGTTTCCTGTTAGGAACTTTGCCATCGAGCCAAAGATTATCTAACCATCACATAGTGTCTTGTTGTTTCGGTGCCTTCTCATTTAAACGTCTTAACTTTGATGATGATGCTCCTTTTGTGGTATGCTTTTTGTTGTTGCCTCATTGATAACCTTGCGAGGAAAACCCGATTGGGGAAAAACCTTGTCAAAGGGAAAAAGAGTACATCATATAATTTCAGTACAAGTAGAATCCATCAGCCGTAATACCTTTTGAGGTTATTCACATTCCAATTGCTTGGCAATTTGACTCAATCTTGATTCTCCAGCTATGATCCCTTTCTAGTGACAGTGGAAACCTGGTAGGGTTATTTTTAAGTGTGGTGATGGAGGTTATCCTATACTTTGGATGGGTGTACCTCATTAGGGAACTCAAACTATGACTCTTGCTCCAAATGTTACACTACCTGTATAGCCAGCTAAAGGTAGGGGACAAGCAAGTAAAAGCCATCCTAGAGGGGGAGGCCAGGCACGTTGTTATGCTTTTCCTAGTAGGATCGAGGCAGTCACATTGGATGCAGACATTATAGGTACTGTCTCAGTTTATTTGATATGAGTTCTAATTATTCGTATGTGTCATCCAGCTTTGCTTTTATATTTGAATATGTCTCACAATTCTCTCGGTACTCCTGTTTATGTGTCTACACCCATTGGGGATTATATTATGGTTGATTATGTCTATCGTCCTTGTGTGGTTTCTATTGGGGGCTATGAGACTAGGGTTGATCTATGGTTGCTTAATATTATTTTGATGTGATTTTGTGTATGTATTGGTTATCCCTATACCATGCTATTCTTGATTGTTATGCTAATGCCATGATATTGGCTATACTAGGGTTGAAGAGGTTGAAATAGAGAGGTTTATCCGGTCATATTCCTAGCATAGTGGTTTCCTTTCTGAAGGCTCAACGGATGGTTGAGAAGGAGTGTTTGGAGTACTTAGCATTTGTTTGAGATGTCAATATTGATATTCCTATAGTTGTTCAGTCGTCATAGTGAGAGAGTTTCCATATGCATTCCATGTAGAACTACTAGGCATACTACCTGATAGGGATATTGATTTTTGAACTGATTTCCCAGGCACTCAGCCCATATCAATTCCACTATATCACATAGACCCAGTTGAGTTAATGGAATTGAATGAACAGTTGCAAGAATTTTTGGATAAAGGTTCATTAGGGTGAGTGTTTCACCTTGGGGTACACCAGTACTATTTGTGAAGAAGAAAGATGGTTATATGAGAATGTTCATTGACCACAGGCAATTGAATACGGTTACCATCAAGAATTAGTATCCACGACGATGCATTGATGATATATTTAATCAGCTTCAAGGTTCTAGGGCGTTCTCTAAGATAAACTTGAGATTAGGGTACTGTTAGTTGAAGATCAAGGCTTCGTACATTCCTAAGACAACTTCTAGGACTTGTTATGGGAATTATGTATTTTTGGTGATGTTATTTGGCTTGACTAATATTGCTTCAACATTCATGCATTTGATGAATGGTGTGTTCCAGCCTTATTTTCACTCCTTTTTCATTTTATTCATTGATGATATCTAGGTTCATTCCCATAGTAAGGAGGAGCAAATGCAACATTTGAGGACGGTGCTCCAGGTCCTGAGGGAGAAGAATTTATATGACAAGTTCTCTAAGTGTGAGTTCCTTTTTGATTAAGTTGCATCATTGGGCCATGTGGCATCGAGTAAGGGGATTACAGTGGATTTGAAGAAGATTGAAGTAGTTTAGAGTTGGCCCAGACCTTCTACTGCCAGGGAGTTTTGGAGATTCCTAGGTATAGTCGGGTATTATCGCCGTCTTTGTGGAGGGGATTTTATCCATTGGAGCCTTATTGACGAAGTTGGTTGTAAATAGTGCTCTATTTAGGCAGTTTAACGAGTTTGAGACGAGCTTTCAGAAGCTCAAGACTTTCTTGACTACAGTTCCAGTTTTGGTTTTGCCTTCAGGATTAGAAGCATATATAGTTTATTGTGATGCTTCACATATTGGTCGGGTGTATGATGATGCATGGTGTTCGAGTGATTCCCTATGCTTTGCATCAATTGAAAACTCGTGAGAAGAACTATTTGGTTCATGATTTAGAGTTAGCAGCTATTATACACGTGCTCAAGATTTAAAGTCATTACTTGTATGACGTGTCTTATGAGGTGTATACGGATCATTAGAGTCTTCAGTATCTGTTTAAATAGAAAGTTTTAAATTTTAGGCGTTAGAGGTGGTTGGAGTCATTGAAGGTTTATGATATTATTAACATCTACCATTCGGGGAAGGCTAATATGGTAGCAGACACCTTGAGAAGGAAGGAAGAGAGCATGGGGAGTGTAGCATTCATTCCAAATGGGGAGAGGCCTTTAGCTATGGATGTTCAGGCATCAGCTAACAGGTTGGTGATATTTGATATTTTGTTATGGAGTAGAGTCCTTGCTTGTGTTGTATCTTAGTCATCCTTATTTGAGTGCATCAGGGTTTGCCAGTTAATGATCCCCACTTGATTGTCCTTAAGGACATGGCGCTGCACGGTCATGTTAAGGAGACGAATATTGGTGATGATGGTGTGTTGCGACTTTCAAGTAGAGTTTGTGTTTCTAATGTCGATGGATTAAGATAGTTAATTCTTGAGGAGGCTTATAGTTCGTGATATTACATTTATCTAAGTGCCACGAAGAATGTATCGTGACTTAAGTAGCTTTATTGGTGGAGGAGGATGAAGAGAGACATTGTTGGGCATGTTTCTAGGTGTTTTAGTTGTCAACAAGTCAATTTATGAGTAGCAGAAACTAGGTGGTTTGCTTCAAACGATTGATATACCGGAGTGGAAATGGGAGCGCATTACCATGGACTTTATAGTAGGGTTGCCATGGACCTTGAGGAAGTTTGATGCCATTTTGGTCATGACTTCCTACACTTCAGAGCAGTTGGTTAGGATCTATATCTAGGATATTTTTCTCCCTCATGGTGTACCTATTTCTATCATCTAAAACTACGGAACTCGGTTTACTTCGGACTTTTGGAGGGCGGTGCAGCGTGAGTTGGCACGTTGAGTTGAATATTGCATTTTACCCTCAGGTGCACAAGCAGTCCGAGTGGACCATTCAGTTCTTAGAAAATATGTTGAGACCATACAATATTGATTTATGAGGTTAGCGGGACCAGTTTTGAACTAGAAACATTCTACCTTTGGAATAATTTGCCTACAATAACAGCTACTGGTCAAGTATCCAGATGGCTCCATATGAGGCCTTATAAGCGACGCCATGCCATTCTCTGGTCGGTTAGTTCGAGCACGGTGAGGCTAGTCTATTGGGAACAAACTTGGTCCATGATGCTTTGGAGAAGGTGAAGTTAATTTAGGATATGCTTCACACAGATTAGTCTATAAAGAAGTGTTATACAAACTGGAAGGTTCGTGATGTGGCTTTTGTGTAGGTTTAGAAGGTTCTGCTTCGAGTTTTATCTATGAAGAGTGTAATGAAGTTTGGGAATAAGGGCAAGTTGATGCAGAGGTTCATTGGTCTTTTTGAGGTGTTGGAGAGAGTCAGCGAGGTTGCTTAGAGACTTGCCTTGCCTTATAGTCTTTTAGGAGTTCACTCGGTGTTCCATATGTCCATGATTCGGAAATATAATGAAGATAAGTCACATGTCCTGCATTTCAGCATAGTGTAGTTGGATAGGAATCTGGCTTATGAGGAGGAGCTAGTGGTCATTTTGGATAGTCAAGTTCAGAAGTTGAGGTTAAAATATATTGCATCAAATGAAGGTCCAATAAAGAAGTCCGCCAATCGATGATGCAACTTAGGATACGGAGCATGATATATGGAGTAGATATCCTCACATATTTTGCACTCTAGGTATGATTCTAAACTCATTCATGGGCGAATATTTGTTTAAGAGGGGGAGAATTTAATGACAAGGCTAGTCATTTTGTGTATTTGAGCCCTTTTATCCCATTGGATTCTTCCCGTATGTTTTGTGACTTCCAGGGATGGTTGGTTTGATTTCGAGAAGGTTTTAGAGTGAATTGGAACACTTAGTTTCATTTTTGGAAGCTTAAGATATAAGAGTTGGCCAAAGTTTGAATTTTATGTAAACGACCTCGAATTCATATTTGGATCGTTCCAATAGGTTCTTACGGTGATTTTAGACTCAATCGCATGTCCAAATTTGAATTTGGAGGTTCTAAGGGTGATTTGGCTCTTTTGCTAAAAGTTGGCAATTTGAAAGTTTAGAAAGTTCATAAGTTTGAACATGTGTTGAATCTGAGGCTATCGAGTTTAGATTGTTGTTACGAAACTTGAAATATGTTTGTTTTGTCATATGGAATTTATGTAGAAATTTTAATTTCTTTCTGAGTTGGTTTGGAATGCTTGGTTGTGAATATTGAAGCTCTTAAATTTGAAGGCTTACATGATGCATTTTGGTGTTTGATTTTTTTTATGGATGTTAATTTGATATTCAATCATTTGGGTAAGTTTGTATGGGGTTTATAATTTTGTATGGATATTTAGTGTGGAGATCGAGGGGCTCAAATGAGTTTCGAATTTGTTTCAGATTAGCTTGGGGAAGGTTCAGATTTTGCTGGTGTTGCAAAACTCGCAATTGCAATGGTTTGCTCGCATTAGCGGAGTGAGTATAACATTTGCAATGTTGGGAAGTAAAGGCCAACTTTGCTTTTGTAAAGCTGATGTCGTGATGTGACATACGCAATAACTGAGGCAGAGGGATCCAGTTCACATTTGTGAGGCTCGCAATTGCAAACTCCTCGTCATAATTGCAACTTCCACAACTTATTATTTAGAAGGGACTTTGGGAATTAGTTTTATTTTCTTATATTTTCAACCCTAGGCTTGGAGAGGAGCATCTTTTAAAGAGGATTTTCTCACAAGGCAAGAGGGTACTTGATTATGATATTATATCTTGATTTCTCGTTGATTTTACACCTAAATGATGAATTTTGGAAGAGATGTTATTGGGGTTTTTTTGTCTATGTTTTGAAAAATAAATATTGGGAATTTGAGAGTCAATTTAGATTTGATTTTTAAATCTAATCACAAATTTGGACTCGTGGGATTATCGATAGTGTGGATCTTCCTCTTGACTCGAGTTTTAATCGTCTGGGTCTGAGGTTGACTTTTGTTGACTTTTTGAGAATTTGGTAAGAGACTTTATTGTTTGGAATTGGTTTATTTAGCATTTTATTTTATGGTATTGAGTTATTTTTGCTAGATTTGAGTCGAATGAAGGTTTTTTTTAATATAAAGAAAATCAATTTTAGGCGATTGATTTGGGCTTATTGAGGTAAGTATATTGTTTAACCTTGTGTGGGGGAATATCACTTAGGATTTGACCTTATTTGCCTAATTGTGTTATGTGTAAAGCAGCATGTATGCGAGATGATAAATGTGTACACGAGTGCTATGTGTGATTTATGACTAAATTTGACTCTAGACTTTTATTATGCCTTGATTTAATTGTGTACCCTATATGATACATGTATAATTCTTGAATGGCTACGCGAGCTTACCTTTTCATGCTAGAGATCGTGTTTTAGTATTATAATGTCTTAACTGGCTAGGATGGACATTTGTATAATCACTGGTAAATTGATTTAGCCATAGTCATGCTTTAAAAGTTGAACCCCCATCTGTATTTTATTATTATCATGTACCATTCCTTTTTGTTGGCAAATTATAAGTGTATGTCATTTGATGATGCTTTGGCATACCATATTGTTATGATTATGGAACGTGTGGACATATTAGGCAAATTGATTGGGTGTTGGGACGAGGTTTTGTCATGCGATTGTGATTGATATTGTTATTATATCGGGGTATGGAGCATAACGATGGATATTGTTATCTTATCGGGGTATGGATCATAAGGGTGAATATTGTTATTGTGTAGGAGGTATGGAGCATAAGGGTAGATATTGCTATTATGATGAAATGTTGAGCATCAGGGTGGCATTCATGATCATGACATGTATTCTTGAAACCTCGTCATGTATTTAAGCATGTTTTTAAGTTGTATTGAACATGCTATCATATGCCTTTGTTTCTATTTGATGATTTATGTGTAAAAATATCTACCGTGAAAATGGTAACAATAACTAAATTTGTAAATGGGACTCTAAAAATACGTGATCTATTCCTGAGTTAGTTCTTAAAGAAGTTAACGCTAAGAACGTGAAGTATAATGATGAAAAAGCGAGTTAAAATGAAGCAGTAACCAAACCAAAGGGGTATGTTGCCGGGATGCAAAGTCAGTCGACGGGGACCTCGGGGCAGAGGTTTGAGCCGAGCTCGAGCTACTGAGGGAAATCGGGAATGGGATAATAAGTGTAGATATGATTAAGCGGAGCTCTATGTTACCAATATTGAGCAAAGTAGTGAAGAAAAAATAAGAAAACGATAAACAATAAGGCGGCCTCGGGCCAGTGAGAATGAACAACTTAGAAAGAAAGAGAGAGAGAGAGAGAGAGATACTATTGCACTTATGAAGAAATGGAGAAACATCAGTCCCTTGCAAGATAGGGTGAGTACCTTTTATATACGAGGGAAGACTCGGCTATAAGTATGTGGAGATCAATTATAAAGTACGATGATGGGATGGCTTGACACGATGCCTTAGCATAGGCTCTGGATAGGCTGGGCCCGTTAGACATAGCCATGTGCCTAGGGGGCTTCCCACTGTCCTAGCTTCGTTGTTCATTTCCTCTGAGTTGGGCTTCAATGATCTCCGAGGTCGAGAACTCGATCGTGACCTCCCGCCCTCGGGGTCCCGGGGCATGCTTCCGAAATGTCTTGATAGCGAGAAATCAAGTCTTCTGATTTTGCCATGTACATATAGTCTCCGTATTTCCTATACTGAAGTGATGTGAAATGATTCTGACACTTGACTCCTCGAGCTCCTTTCGACGACTCCATATCAATGATGCGACCCCTGGCGCATGCCTCGCGGTGATTGGACATCCACGGGCTCGTGCTTTTTGACTTCATTCATTGCACTCCCTAATTCTTACTTCCCAAGGTACAGGTACCGCCATCGGTTCAGTTTTCCATGAATGCATTAACTGCGCCCGTTGGTTAGTCTTCCAAATCCTAGATGACCGTGTCGTAATCCCCTATAAATAGGGGTGCCTTGGCTTGATTTTCCCTATCTCAATGCTTCCATTGGCTTGATTGCTTTTTCCTTCTTATCATCTTCTTTTACCATTGAACATCATGTTAGGGACTTATGATCTCCAGGCCGTTTGGAGGAGTTCCCTTGGACTGTATCATAGCCTTCTATCAGGGTCTTTCTTCGTTGAACATAAGCATGTTGTCCCGCTGTTACTATGGTCGTCGGTATGCTGGCCCTTGCTGTTGGCCCGAGATGATGAGGGACGGGGAGCCAGTTTCTCCTTTATGTAGACAGTTATTTAGATTATGCACCGTTGCTCACTCTCCTACTCGGGCCTGGTGTGGCACTTCATCCTTAGGTCTCTTTCTTTCTTGAGAGATAAGGTGGCCCTACCTGTAATCAAAATTGAGGCCCGTCGAATCTTCAAACTTCGGCTTCGGCGGGCTGTGTCTCTTTTCTCTGCCTCCTCTGCATCCCCTTCTTTTCCTCTTCTTCATCTTCTCCGGTGGGGATCCCTTGAGGGATACAGCTGGGAGCCTAGAGGAGATGGAGGTCGAAGGAGTCACCCTCGAGGATGTATGCTCGAGGGTACGGCACCCGAGGATGATGATACCGAAGATGGGTTCTCGAGGGCGGACC
Organism: Nicotiana glauca; assembly: GCA_026770625.1. Taxonomy (NCBI): domain Eukaryota; kingdom Viridiplantae; phylum Streptophyta; class Magnoliopsida; order Solanales; family Solanaceae; genus Nicotiana; species Nicotiana glauca. The sequence continues at coordinate 35,104 of MU740924.1, read as the reverse complement.
GGGCGTCTGGGTTTCATCCCATGTACATCATCATGTTCCTCCACTTTAGGTGTAGACTCCTGTAGGCTTTTGCAAATCTATGTAATGACCCCTCGAGGGCTGCTTTGTACATGAATTTTTATGAATAAGAATATACTTTGCCGACTTCTGCTTTCCTTAATTTGTCTTGTTTTTGTATGTTCTCATGCCCATCGAGACTCTTCGAATGCCTTCTTTTATTTGTTGGCCGCTGATATCTGACTTGAGCGCGAGCATTCATTCTGGTCTTCTGCTGATTGACATGGCTCTCCTCCAACCCATCATCATACTTCGGACCAATCTTGGATTAATCTGATAGGTCCGGGCTATCGAGGCCCTCCAAGTTGTTTGGAGATCATGCATTGAATTCCGGGCCCTTCAGGAACGTTATCCTGGATAAAGGCCATCTTCGGGTACCCGGGGGTCCCTATTGATCTTGATGTAGATAACCCTTTTAGAATGTATAGGATTGACTTCTGCTGAGGAGTTTTCTTGTATTTGGGCGCTTCCTCGAACCTTCGTGGAGCTTTTGCAAAAGGGGCTTCCTGTGTTTATTCCTACTTTCAGGGAGAGAGGATCACGAGACCAGGTTCTTGCCTTGCGTCAAGTGTCAGCGTTTAAAGCTCAGCGAGGCCTGACTTCTTTGGGCCGGGGGTTCTTGAAGCAGAGTGTTACCTCGAACTGGATATAATACAAACGGCCCCTCAAGCCTTGACTTCTTGTAAGAGGATGTTTTCTGGATCGGGTATCGACCTGTCGATTTGTATCGAGGCTGTTGGCTTTTTGGGGCTTTCCTCGAGTAAGCAAATCATTGCCGCTTCTCGCATATATAAGTAGGGCAGCTTCGGCTTCTTTGCAGGACTCCACTATTTTTAGGTAGTTGTACTTTCGTTTTGGCATAGGGTTCCTCATCTATTCAGGTGAAAAAAGTGTTGGTGCGTGTCCTTGATTTGTTTTGTTAGTTTTACCATAGTCATGGCAACCACTTTGGGGCCGGCATTGAAAAGAGCGGAGAGTGTTGTTCCCGACGCTCGGGAGCTGAAGGATTTCGCTCTGGAGACGGTGTCCATGATAAGAGAGGAACACCTGGAGATGGCAAGGAAGTGTTATGGGTGGAGTGAGGGGGTAACATTGCAGGTGCTTTCCCCAGACGAAGGCATTGCGAAATCCACTGATGGTTTCTTGAGCGTGCACCTATACCCTTTCGCATTTGGGCCCCCTGATAAGGTTGTGCTTGATTTTTGCTTGAAGTATCGGGTTACCCTGGCACAGATTCATCCTCCATTTTGTAGAACGGTGTTGAAGATGAGATTCTTCGCGGAGAAGGCCGGGCTTCAATTCACGCTTGACCACCTTGTCAGACTATATCGGCCCTTTCATTATCAAGGCCTGCTAACTCTGAGGTGTCATTAGTCCACGCCCTTTGTTATTGATGATGAGGAAGGCAAGGATTGAGAGTGGACCTGTTGGTTTATCCAAGTCTAGACAACAGATATTATCCCCATAGAGTTATTGCTATTTCCCAAAGGGTGGAATCATACACGTGAGTGAGGCGCTTGGCGCTTTTTCAGATTTTGCATATAGCCAAAACCAGCTGAGTAATAATGTTGTCTCCCTTGTTACAGCAACTTTGTGGATGTCGAGAGAAGTCCATGATCTGCCCCGCTGGGTCCGGAGGCTGGTGACCCCTCGTCCTACGACGAGCTTCGATGGCGAGTTGTGCTTCGCGTCAGGTGTGGAGCAAAATACCAAGGTATGTGCGTATGCTGCCTCTACCTTGGCCTTCATATATTTGAGGTAATATTTTACCCTTTTTACTTGTACTGGATTCGTTGCTTGCAGGTAGCGGGTAGTTCCTTGGGATAAAGCAGTGGCCTCCGAGCCAAAGGACGATCGCAATAAGAGGGACCGGCACCCGCGGTGGTACAGAGCCTTTAGCGATGCTGGGTGGGCTCGTATTTCCTAGGATAGGGCATCGCCCGAGTCTGCTGCTCCCGTAGTGCCTGATTCTCGGTCAACGGTTCCTTTGAGCGAACATGCCGTGCCCGAGGTGGGTTCTTCTGGGGTCGCAAGGGCAAGATCAATAGGAGTGTGTTCTGATTTCGAGGAAATCCATTGACTTCAATATTTGGTGAGTTTATGCATAGTTTCGATGTGTCCTGTGTCCTCTTCCCTCTACTGAATCTTTCTTGTACAGGCCTGTGATAGGCTTAGGTCTGGGCTACTCCGTCAAGGGTCCAACCTCTAGAAAATTCTAGATGAGGGCGAATCCCTTAGGTTCCTTAGAGAAGGAAGTCGAGCTGCAACATTGGCGATGCGAGGCGTACCGGAGCTCAAACTATGAGAGCTATTTGATGGGGCAGGTAATTTCCTGTAGTTCGTTCTTTGCTCCTTTCTAACCTTAAGGATAATTCCCTTTTGCCGTATAAGCTGCATAAAAAGGCAGAGGCCTTGGAGTACCTCAAAGGAAACATTAACTGCGTTAGAGTTGCTTGCGAGGAGCTAAGGGCTCAAGTGCAGGCTCGAGCTTTAGAGGAGGCGAGCGCCTCGGCTAAGGTCCCTGCCTTTGAGGTCCAAATCAGCTTGACTCGTGACAATGCCAAAGTTCAAGCAGATATTATTGAGAAACTTGAATTTGATCACTTGAAGGTTAGAGCCGAGATAATTGATGCCCGGGCAGAAGCGGCATTAAGCCGAACCAAGGTTGATCGCGAGATGGCGATTCGTATGAAAGATGCTGCTTATGCCAAAGCTGAGCTGAAGCGAGCCCTCGACCAGGAAAAGAGGATCGAGGAATATGTTCACTGTAGATCCCGGATAGAGGTATTCCAGGAGTTTGGTGCAGGGGGCTTCGTTCTCTCGGATGAATTGGCTCGAGCAAGGGTGGACGAGTGTGACGCTCAGTCTCTTCTCGTTGACATTGCAGAGGGCGAATTTGACAAGTTGTAGCCTTTTACGTAGAGTGTAGATTTTGCCATTTAGTCACTTTGTCTCCGATATACGTAGAGCATGCCTGTAGGTGGAGAATGGGCTTTTTTGTGCATGTAATATATAAGAAAAAATTTGGAGCTTTATTTCTCCTGTACTTTTTTATGTCGTTGCTTTTGATCGGGCAGACTGGTTGTAACGACCCGGCCGGTCGTTTTTGGAATTTACACCCTGATCCCCCATTAACTGCTTTCCCTATGTTCATTTCTACTATTTTGGTTTGGCGGGACGTTCGGTTCTAGGATTCGGAGTATTATGGGACTAAGCTAAATGAGAGCTTAAGGGTTGAAAAATGCTTCGTATTCGGAACAGTGTGAAGACGACCTCGGAATGGAAATCCGATGGTTCTGTTAGCTCCATTAGGTGATTTCGGGGTTGGGAGCGTGTTCGGAGTGTTATTTGGAGGTCCGTAGCTCTTTTACGCTTGAAATGCCGAAGTTTGAATTTTTGAAGTTTCTGGTCCGATAGTGAGTTTTTGATCTGAGGGTCGGATTTTAATTCCGGAAGTTTCTGTAGCTCCGTCATGTCATTTGGGATGTGTGCGCAAAATTTTAGATCATTCGGACAAGGTTTGGATAGGTTTTTGATCGAAAGTGTGTTTGGTTATATAACTCGAATCTATTACAAGTTTTGGCGTTTAATCTGAGAATTTTATTGAAAAGAGGTAGAACACCCTCTTGGATAGAATCACTGATTTGAAGGTTGAAATGATATTGGAATTTCATAAATTTGGTAGGGTTAGACTCGTGAGAGTGCGAGGTTTCTGGAAATATAAATTTTACCCGGTTCTGAGATGTGGGGCCCGAGGGGTATTTTGTTCATTTTACATAATTTCGCGTACTAGCTTAGAATTTAATTGCAAAATAATTTACTTGAATTTTTATTTA
>MU740924.1:6015-22415 GCA_026770625.1 Nicotiana glauca | reverse complement strand
TTTGTTTCGGTTGTATAGACATTTCTGGATGATAGAGCCATAGTTTATGTCCTTTAGCCTGTGTTGCCCGTGAGTTTCCGGGTCTTGGAGGTCGTTTCAGTGTTTTGAGTTGAAGTGTATGTGTCAGGTGGCACTTATTACATTTTTCTTACATTATTCAGTATTAGTCTTATTGCTTTCGTAAAGGTTGTTAAAATTTCACAAATGTGTTAGGCTTACCTAGTCGCAAAGACTGGGTGCCGTCATGACATGTTCACGATTGGTGAACTAGGGTCATGACACTGGTTTTGGTTTTTGGAAAGGTCATTATAGATCCAGAACCGATCCGGCGGACCCGGGGGCTCTTAAGTGTGATCCTTGACGCGAGCTGGTGCTAGGGCTACCGTGCTTGGCCTGACTGTTTAGGCTTAGTCTCCAAGTCGGGCTCCTACTCGAGCCTTCTTGTCCTTGAATTTTTTGTGCCCGCGCGGGCAGGTAGTAGTCATTTTCATCTTTGCCCTTAGGCATTTGCCATTCCAACTGTTTTGGGTCCAGTCCCCGAGACGCATTGTGACTCGAGCTTCAATTGACCCTCAAGCTCTTTCCCACCCGCATGAGCGGATGATGACGACCCTTTTTCTCTAGGTTGAAGTGAATTCATGGGCGCGTGGCCTGGAGATTTAATCGGCTGACGATGCATCATTTGAGCTGTGCCCTATGGCATATTGCAGTTTTACTATTTTTGGGTCACGTCTCCGAGTCGCATCGTGATTCGAGCTATAATTGACCCTTAAGCTTCCATGATCCTCTGGCCGGCAACAATGGCATTTATACCATGCCCTTAGAAATATTGCAATTTTTTGGTCTAGTCTCTGAGTCGCATTGCGATTCGAGCTGTAATCGACCCTTAAATTTCCTTTAGATTTTGGCCGGTGACAGTGGCATTTATGCTGTGCCCTTAGTCATATTTCAATTTTCTGGTCTAGTGTCCGAGTTGTATTGCGATTCAAGCTATAATCGACCCTTAAATTTCCTTAAGATTCTGGCCGGCGATAGTGGCATTGATTAGGCATATTGCAATTTTCGGGTCCAGTCTACGAGTCGCGTTGCGATTCGAGCTATAATAGACCCTTAAAATTCCTTGAGATTCTAGCAGGCGGCAGTGAAATTTATGTCCTGCCCTTAGGTATATTGCAATATTTGGGTCCAGTCTCTGAGTCACATTGCGATTGGAGCAGTAATCGACCCTAAATTTCCTTGAGATTCTGGCCGGCGACAGTGGCGTTTAAGTCATTTGGTTGTTGAGACCTTTCAATATGAGGCCCGTAGGCTTGCTTAGTTAACTATTTTGGATCCGATCTCCGAATCGGGTTATGATTTGAGCTCACTTTAATCCTCAAGTTGTCAATTTTCAAGCTGGCGACAATGGCTCTAAAGATGTTTGGTCGTAGAGACCTTTCAATATGAAGCCCGTATGCTTGCTTAGCTAGCGACAATGAATCTTACGCTATTTTTGCCCGTGGGTTTTTTTGTAGGCTTTATTTCTGCTCGTTAAGGTTAGAGTGTTTTTGCCTGACCCGTCGTCAGTTCTAGAAGAACCTCGATTTCAAGTCATTGTCGGTGATGTTTTGAGCACATCGTAAGGTTCATAGCTTGTAGGTCGAGTAGATCGACGCTCTTGCGATTTGGAGCTGACGTGGTCGGAGCTCCTTTTTTGCTTGTTGAGGGAAGCCTGTTTTAACCGGTTCTTTCTGAAATATATTCAGAGCAGTGGCCTGCAATTTTTAGCGACAGTCGAGCATCCCCGAGTTGCATTATTTTAGCTGTATCATCCATTTTGACCGTAGTCATATGCGTTTGGCCATAGCCATTTTTTATCCCAAGTGACAGTTTAGGTGTCCACATCGAGGGTATGCCCTTTAGGGATTCTTAGAAATGCAACGTATAGCCTAAATTGCGGGATTTTCATGCTTGTTGTGGTCTTATGATTTGTCATGCCTATTGAAGTCTTACAGTTTGTAGAATAGATCTAGTTACTCCGAGGCTACCCGATAGGGGTCTTACATTTTCGGGTTTTCTAGTCATACGGCAATTAACAGTAGTCTCCGAGTCATCGAGTTTGTTTAAGCCTGAAGACCGCTTTTCCTGATCTCGGAGTTGCCTTATAGGGGCTTCCTTGTTGAATACTTTAGTCCCACATTTTTGTAGGGTTTCATCCCTTTGGCGGAGCAGGGTCGAAGTCGTCTCTGGGCGGTTTGCCCGTTATCATTTGAATAAAACGTCTGCGCTTCGCAGGCTCGGCATTCCAGCTCGAGCTCAGGTGAACTGTATAGAGGGAGCGACCTCCCTAATTGTTGTGGCGATTGGCATTCGGAACCCATCAAAGATTCGAGGCGCAGTTGTGATTTGGTTCGTTAGTCCGAACTGCCCTATTGACTTTGGCCTGACACTGTTGGTATAGTTGGTCAAACCACCTGTACTCATGAACACATGCTTTATTCGAAATAGGTTAAATGAGGGAGGGGGTTACCAATGCATTAATATGAGACCGAGGTGAAGTCTCGGTGTCCCTTTCCTTGGATACAAGGGAGTCCTTTGGGAATATTCCCCGGAACCGTTTTTTCCCTGTGATGAACACTTTACGGATCTTTGAAGGGTGCCGCCGCCCATTTACTATCATGGAAATACACCGTGGCTTGCCAGCTTTGTTTTTCCCGATTTCCTTCCTCCCTTGGAGCCAGATTCGAGTCTGACCACTCGATGATACTTGGTGGCGACCTCTATTGAATAGTATAGTTGTCGTTCTTTTGAGCCAGTAACCCTGCGTGCTCTACGGTTTCCACATCGGGCCATTGTTCTCTTGAAGGGGTTTTGGTCGAAAAGGTCTAATCCGCCTAGTGTTCCTGGTTTCGCTTATGCTAATCACGATGTCTGGTATAGCAATGCTGAGATCGTACTCGAACAAGCGGGGTTACCCTGCCTGTTGTGCCTTGTTGAATCTGGTTCCATTGGAGGTTCCTCGAGAGTGTTGTCCTCGAGATATTTCCTTATTATTGCGAAGTGGGTTGCATCTCGAGTCGTTCCTTCCATTTGCAGCGTGCGGATGATACCTCCATCCGTTCAGCATCAGCTTCTTTGTTGGGAGTCTACTTGGATATACCGAACCCGAGGAGATTCCCAGACGGTTGTCTATGGCCCCGATTCAAGGCTGGTGCCGCGTGTGGGCATCCAACCATGCCTAGACTGTGTATCTGATCAGGCTTCACTTAAAATGTCTTGGAGTTGTTGGGTATGCTTCGTTTAGGCTTCGGGTGAAAGCCTGTGTTGCACGATCATCCAAAACCGGGAGCGATCTCATTCGACCTATTAGGGAATGGGGTATGGCTTCCCGTGGCATTTCATTTCTTCTTCGTTCTGTCTCAGGTGTATCGAGCTCTCTCGGTACTGCTTTGATAGGATCGGTGCATGCTTCAGCGGAAGACCACGCTGGTATGGTAAGCGAGTTTGTGAGGTCAGGTGCCAGGCAGTGGCACTGCATCATTGTTTCTTTAGAGAGTTTCTTCGAAAATTTCTTCAATGAGACAAGCTCGAACTCATCATCTTGGAGGTCGCTATCTCTAAATGATCATGCGTAAGTGGTGGTGCGCCCGTAGGGCTCCGAGGTCCTATCACACCTAGGGAGTTTCGGCATTCCTGATTTCTGTAAGCGAGTTCTGGGACCGTATCCTTGGGAGACAGTTGCTGTAAGAGCTTCCACGGGCCTGATTCAATATTTTCGAAGAGGTTCCCAAGCATCCTCACTGCGGCGGGGTCGGTTGCCGATCCGTCGTTATTTGATCTCTCGGGTGCTAGCTCGACGTAAGGAGATGTTTCCGGCGCTGCTACATTGGGAGTCTCCGGGCGACTTTGCAGACGAGCGATATCCAACTATCGTGCCTGCAACATTTCAAAAATAACATGAAGACTAACTTCATGTGTTAACGCCCCCCCCCCCATTTTTTTCTAAGGGCAAAAAAGCGGGTTTCGACATTATAGGTGGAATGACTCTTTTATCCCCTTTAGGGGAATTTGGGTTATGGATTTTGGAGAGTCGCCACCTAATGATTAAAGTGCATTAGGACACTTTAAAAGAAGAGAAGAAGATTTTGGAAGAAAACCAGAGTTCGGGTAAGGGCTTGAGATTATCTCGTGGGGAAGGTGTAAGACACCCCTCAAGATCCACTTGTGTGGTTTCCGGCCTTGCTTAATTGTGAGTTTAAGAAGAGTAGAAAGAAACACATAAAGTTTGCATATACTTACAAACAACATTTAAAATTTTTAGAAAGGAAGGGAAAGGACATAAATGATTTTAAAAGAGAAAGATTAATTGGAAGAAAAAAAAATTAAAGAAAAAAACATTATACAAATAAAGAAAAGGGGAAAGAGGTCCTAGGATTAAATACAATATGGATCATATCGGTACAATACCCCGCACACACTCCTCAGGAGAGGGGTCGCATATGATATTAGCGCATCGACATCATTTCCATATTCTAACCTTCCCACACCGCTAAGGTATTTAAACGCGATTAGTCTCGTTACATATTCCATGCTATTACCCGTCCCAACCTATCAATCCCGGGGTATTAGGACTTCTAATCCTAAAGGGAAAAGAAAGGGATAGAGGCATGTATGGAGTTTAAAGGACAAAATGCTAATTTTGACAAACAAAAACAGGTAGCAAGTAATGAGGAACAAACAAACACACAAAGGCTCATGTAAAACCCCATAAGTCACATAGCATTTAGTCTAGCATGCCTTACATATATTGATTTGGTCTTAAAATTAAAAATAAATGGCGGACAGACTAGTTTAACACATAGAGTTGGATAAAAAGTCTGCATTAGGCAACCCAGATCCAATTGTCAGAAGTTGAGGTATTTTAAACAAGTTACTGGTTAAGAACCTAATGCAGAAGAGTTTAAGACAACAGATTGAAAACTATAGGAGTTCAGAGATGACTTTGAAATTGACAGAATTGTTTAACTAAAAATATAGCAGAGGCGTAAAGCAATGTTTTCGAAAGTGAGACGTTTAAAAAAAGAAACAGACTGTTAAAGATTGCTTTGATTAAGAGACAGGAGAATTGTAAAAGAGTTTAAAGAGTGCAGATACTTTAAAAGATAGAGTTGAAATTCTGTTTCGAAAGACAGCTTCGAAAAGTGGAGAAATTCAGGCAAAAGTTTAAAGACGTTATTCGAAGAAAAATGCAAGTTTGAAAGTAATTAAAAGCAGATTTATAAGAGTTTTGAAAACGAACAAGTTTGGACGAATTTTAAAAGCAAATAGGTTTGGACAAGTTTTCGTTGAAAAATGTTTAAGGCCAATTGTCAGATCAGTAAACACATATTAGGCGAGTTTGAACCCATATAGGCAGGATATCTACACCTTGGCTTTTTTAGGACTCGTTATTGTTATTAGATAGGGATAGGTTTCGAAATGAGTATTTGATTACCTTACAGTCGCCTAGCGTTCATGCATTTCCTATAGGCAGGATTTCTATATGCAATCAGTTGTTTGATTGTTAGATCCTATAGACAGGATATCTACTGATTTGCAGCATGGTTGAACATTAAATCTTGTAGACATGATTTCTAAATAATTGAGAAGAATGCAAAAACCTATATACATGATCTCTAGGTGATTTAAAGCGTTGAACCTATAGGCATGACATCTAAGTGATTAAATAACAACATTGGTCCAATAGGCATGGTATCTACCCTTTAGCATATGCAAGTAAATAAAATAAACCCCTCCCACACCCTTTCACTAATGTTCCCCGAGTTCTTTTACAAGATTATTACAGAACCAGAAGGAAGAAAGTAAACAAAAAAAAATACATCACAGCATACAGCTAGATCCGAGCAGCCTAATTCAATTTCAATATCCAATAGCATGTGTTTCACCAAATCCAGATTCTATATTCCAAGGCCTTCTCTTTACCCAGAGTGTTTCAAAGTTCCAAAGAGCCTCGAGGACACTAGGCAGTGCTTACACTCTGAATAACAGAATATTGTAACACAATAGTGCAGTGTAAAATTATCAGCCTTCAGGCATCCAAGTTCAGAGGGAACTCAAGGGTCCCAAAGCATGGCTTGCCAAAGGGGGGCAGACCTTAGAAACTAGGAATAAGTGCAAAGTGAGAGGGAACCATAGAAGGGGGTGGTCATACCCAGCCATGGCATAGACTAGCACACCCCCGACCCCTTACTTGGTCCAAACAAATAAAGAGCAGAATTTAGAAGTCAGACTTGGGCCTGGATGGTGATTAGGACACCATCAGGCTCCAGTCAAGGCTCAGCACACAAAGGGGAAGAGGGAATGGGGATTGATTTGAGTAGAGGTTCAAGAGAACCTAGTCCTGAATCATGGGTAACAATAGGGTGCTACCATGATTCAGAATAGTACTCACATACAAAGGGAATATAGGGAAAGGGATTCGCATGGAAAAGCATATACAGAAAACATTAAGGAAGGAAAAGAGAGCATAGCAGGACTAAAGATGCAGCATGCATAAAGAAAGAGCAGAACAGACTTGAATGTAGTTACATAGTGCAGGGAAGCATAAATAAACACATAGAGAAAGATGTGTAGAAGAAGAGAAGTAAATACATAGTAGGAGGGTGTTATTTAACTAGGAGAAACATACCAGTTGCAATTCTATTACAGCTGAGAAACAACAACAAGTAGACAGCTAGAAAGTTAACAGGAGAAAACACAAAACTTCAGCAAGCACTTGGGGGTTCAGTGGAACTCCAGAATATTCAGACGGTAGGAGAGAAAGGAGCAGAGTGCTCAGTAGTAGTAGAGAAAGTAGTAGTAGAGAGTAGTAGAGCAAGTAGTAACAGATTTCAAAGACAGAGGTGTTTGTATCCAGTGTTGTGTCAAAAGAGGAGCGGGTATTTATACTTGAAGTCAAGCAAGCAGGCAAGGAAAGAAAATAGTCCAGTATCAATTAGGATCGATCAATTAACAGAGGTTCCTTTAATTAAAGAATCCCAATTTGATCAGTAAAGGGCAGGAAATATTTAAGGAAAGGGGATCAAATAAACAACATTGTGCATAATATACAAATAAAGGGTAAATACAAATAGTCTATTTAAGGTGACTGACCCATAGCACACGGTTTTGAGAGAATAAGGAAAGTAAATCAACCAAACGGTCAGAAATTTAAAAATCTTTGAATGAACTTAGTCAGAAAAGGGGGAAGAGGTTTGATTGTAAAATAAGTAATAATAAATCGAGCCTTAGTAAACGGAGATTGGGATCAATCACGAGTTGGCAAAATCATTTCGAAAGAAAAACACTTGCATATAAAGTCTACCAGTATCAAACAAAGAGAGAGGACAGGCATAGGAAGTTTCAAAACACAAGCAGAAGAATTCCAATTTAATTATAAACTCGGTATGAGTTCGAGTGAGCCCAGGGTTTTAGAGTAGAACCCTAGAACCAAAAACTCGCAAAAAATCCCAAACATAGGGTTTCAGCTCGAGTAGGATACAGAAAAGAGAAGGCAAGCCCTCATAACAAAACATAGAGAACTCTTTCAGAGTTTCATGAGAAAGCACACAGATACACATAGCAAATCAGAAACAGTAGAGTGAAAAATTGTAAAGAACAAGTTTAAGAGAAAGCTTAGAACTCAAACAAGTTCAGAAGAGAAGAGAGATGACATAGAACTTAGGAAGCAGTAAAAACACAAGTTCTGAAACCCAAACGAATCTAGTAAAGGCAAACAATGTCAGTAGGAGAAATAGTAAAAGAACATGCGAGGTAGACATGTAAGCTTACTTGTAGAAAAACCAGTAGAAGCAATAACAGAGCAAAGATAGGGAAACATGCATATTAACGGCAAATCAAGCAAAAACACATAAGACATGACATAAACAGATAGATTCGCCTAAAGAAAGAAGAAGAAGAAGAAGAAGAAGAAGAAGAAGAGTCGTTTTTTTAAGATTTTGAAAACCCTAAATTGAACAAACTAATAAAAATAGGGAAAAGTATCCAGAACTCGAGTAGAACACAGATCTGTCACAGATCTAAGAAAACAAAGGAAGAAAGAACCTCGAACAAGCCCTTTTTTTAGGGTTTCTCAGAAACCTTAGGAACAAGAAGGCTTGGAAAGATCTGGTCTTGAACAAGTCTGGACCACGGCTGGCCCTTTCAAAACTCAAACATGCTAGAACGGAGCCGGAGAAACCAAAAGAACTCAGATCGGCGGAGGATCTGAATAGGCTTTGTTGAAATCGAGCCTAAAAACCTCGAACGACCACAATTTGGAGGTGAATGGAAGAGGGTACAGGCCGTCCATGGCCTGGGAAGCCATGGACGCCAGTGGATTTGGTCGGAGAGGACATTAATGGCGGTTAGGGTTTCGAGTGTTAGAGAGAGTTTGAGAGATGAGAGAGTTTGGGGGCGGTGGCTTATGATAAATGAAATTAGGGTTGGGGTTGGGCGAAATTAAAAAGGAAAGGAGAAATGGTGGTTGTTGATCAAAATGATCAACGACCTAGATTGAATGGGGCGACAGGGCGGGTTAGGTGAATTGGGTTTGGGGCAGGTCCAAATCAAAAAGTGGGTCGTTTAATTGGGTGTAATTGAGGTGCAGAATTGGGCTACAATTGAAAGCAATTTGAGGCCAAAATTGAAATAGCCATTTTTCCCTTTTGAATTTATCAAAATAGTAAAAGATGTTAAAAATCAAATTAAAAACACTGGGTTAGAAAACCATATCTAAGTATTAATTTAAAAATATTGGTATTGATTTTGTAATTTAAATTGCTATTAAATCCGGAAATGGCTAAAATTGCAATTTCATGCAATTTAGTTTTAAAAATACCAAATGAACTCGTAAAATTATACAAAAAACATATAAATTATGTTTTTATGCAAAATGTTAGAATAAAAATAAACTATTGTCCAAAATGGCATGCTTTTGGGAATAATTATTGGGATTTATGGTGTAAAAATAGGCCCTAAATTAGTTTTAAAATCCTTTAAAAATGCCAAAATCTTTTGGGATGCTCATATATGCATACATATGCTATTTTGAGAGTATTTTGAGTATACAAATATATAGGGAAAAATTGGGTATCAACAGCTGCCCCTCTTTACCCGAGGAGGATGAAAGAGTTGTCGGGTAAAGACAAGATGGCCAATTTTGACCAGAATTGGCGATTGTGAAAGAATTCTGACCGCGATCCAGTTTCTAAGCTGTCTACATATCCATGGTTTTACAGGAATCAGGCCATATGTAGTTGAGGAACCAGTATTGGGGATTAGGAAAAGAATGGACGCAATGGTCTAATTTGAGAAAGGTTATGAAGTCGAACAGGTTGCGGAAAACCGGAGCGGGAGCGCTCCTGCTGAGACGGTCGTTTGCTAGTCGGTGTACCTGTGAATGAGCGATGCAGTGTATATTGTGCATAATTTAAACATGATACAAGTTCCCGTTGGACCATGAATGTTGTCTTCGGACGGTTAGGATGACGTCCTCGGGCTATGATGTCCTGGGCTATGAAGAGCATAAAAGTAAAGATTCGCAGGCCATGAAATGGTGTTCTCGGGCTATGCGGATGGCACCTCCGAACTATGATGCCTTTGAATAAGTTGGCGATCTTTCAGCCCATGAGAAGGTGGCAATCTTTCAGCCAAATGAATGCAAAGGGTGGCGATCTTTCAGCTAGAGCGAGAATTTAAAATGCAGGTGGTGATATTTTAGCCGTTCAAAAAATAAAGCGACGATATTTCAGCCATGTAGGATGGAGACAATGCTTAGTCTCGAAAGGTAGATAGGTAGCCTTATGCAATGCAGATGGAGACAGAGCTTAGTCCCAAAAGGCAGATAGGTAGCCTTACGAGGATGGAGGTAGAGTTTAACCTCGAAAGGCAGAAAATAGCCTTATGCAAAGCAGATGGAGATAGAGCTTAGTCTCAGAAGGAAGAAAATAGCCTTATGCAAAATGCAGATGGAGACAGAGCTTAGTCTCAAAAGGCAGATAGGTAGCCTTATGCAGCATGGAGTTAGAGCTTAACCTCGGAAGGCAGAAAAGTGGCCTTATACAGGATGCAGATGGAGACAGAGCTTAGTCTCGAAAGGCAGATAAGTAGCCTTATGCAGGATGGAGGTAGAGCTTAACCTCGGAAGGCAGGAAGGTAGCCTTATGAAATGCAGGTGGAGACTGAGCTTAGTCTCGAAAGGTAGATAAGTAGCCTTATGCAAGAATGCAGAAAATGTAAAGAGTGAATGGTAATGAAATTTTCTTAACTGACAGCTGATTGTGATATCGTGGCTGCTGGGGATGTTAGGTGTAGATAGTAACTTTGCGAATGCGTGATTGTTCCTCACTTCTGAAGAGCACGAGTGTGTGAATGAATTCAATAATTTACGACCTGGAGTGCCTGCATTCAAAGAAAAATCGTAAGTTCCGTAGAGGGGGAAGGTTAGTTCGTATCCCCTGGCCCTTGAAGTCACGCATCATTGGGGTAACGTTGCTAAACGACAGTGATGCGAATGATATTTATGCATGATTTAGTATAATGTAAGTATAAATTTGAAAAATGGTTTTATTTTGGATGAACCAACAACTGCAACGTAGTTCAAAGACACGGCAACCTCGCTTGTTCCGGAATTTTGAGGGTCATCCTCAAAATTCTGCCCCAGTTTACTGGGCTGGCGCTGCTGATGGCTGTGCTGAATAACTGAAGGCCGAGCGGCTTTAGAATTTTGAGGGTCCTCCTCAAAATTCTGCCCCAGTTTACTGGGTCGGTGGTGATGAAGAGACTGATAACTTGACTTCAGAATTTTGAGGGTCCTCCTCAAAATTCTGCCCCAGTTCCAATATCGGGGAAAAATGGAATTTTTAAAGTGTGATCAAACCCATAGGGCAGCCTACGTATCCCCTCTTAAACGGGAATCAGGTCAGGCGTAGTTCAAATTACATCATGAAAGAAAAGCATATGATCAAATGTAGTATCATTTCACGGCGTCTGTGTTGATTGGCTTCGGCCAGACTTCTCCGTCCATTTCTGCGAGAATAAGGGATCCTCCAGTTAGAACCCGGTGAACCATGTACGGACCCTGCCAATTGGGAGAGAATTTCCTTTTGGCTTCATCTTGATGCGGAATTACTTTCTTCAATACCAGCTGTCCTGGCGTGAACTTCCTTGGCTTAACTCTCTTGTTGAAGGCTCTGGACATTCTGTTCAGATATAATTGACTGTGGCAAACTGCATGCATTCTCTTTCCGTCTATAAGGGCTAATTTCTTGTAGCAACTTTTGACCCATTCTACATCATCTAACTCTGCTTCTTGTATGACCCTCAAGGAGAGAATTTCTACCTCGGCGGGTATGACTACCTCTGTACCATAAACCAACATGTAAGGGGTTGCCCCGGTTGATGTGCGGACTGTGGTACGATATCCCAATAAGGCGAATGACAACTTCTCATTCCATTGCTTGTGCCTTTTGATCATCTTCCTTAGTATCTTCTTGATGTTCTTATTGGCTGCTTCCACAGCCCCATTCATCTGGGGTCTATAAGCTGTAGAATTCTTATGTTTGATTCTGAAAGTATCACACATTGCCTTCATCAGGTTGCTGTTGAGATTGGAACCATTCTCGGTGATGATTGATTCCGGAATTCCGAACCGACAAACCATACGATTGCGGACAAAATTTGTTACAACTTTCTTGGTTACTGCTTTGTATGATGCGGCTAGTTCGATTGGTCCGATAACATCCATTCCCCAGGCGGCGAACGGCCATGGTGAGCTTGTTGCAGTAAGCGCGTTTGGAGGTACTTTTATCATGTCTGCATGTATCTGACAATGGTGGCATCTACGGACATACTGGATGCAGTCTGTTTCCATAGTCATCCAAAAATACCCTGCTCGGAGTATCTTCTTTGCCAAAACGAAACCATTCATGTGCGGTCCGTAGGTCCCTGCGTGCACTTCCTCCAATAGTTTGGTTGCCTCTCTTGCCTCGATGCATCTTAATAATCCTAGATCGGGAGTCCTCCTATACAGGATTCCTCCGCTGTGAAAGAAGTTGTTGGATAACCTCCGAAGCGTGCATTTCTGAGTAGCATTGGCAAGTTTTGGGTATTCTCCTGTTGTCAAGTATTCTCTAATATCATGGAACCAAGGTTTCCCATCAGCTTCTTCCTCAACGTGAGCACAATAAGATGGTTGGTCGTGAATCTTGATCGGGATGGGATCAATAAAGTTTGTATCTGGATGTTGGAACATAGATGATAAAGTGGCTAGGGCATCAGCGAACTCTTTCTGTATTCTAGGAACGTGCTGGAATTCCGTCTTTCTGAATCTCTTCCTCAACTCCTGTATATGATGTAGATAAGGGAGTATCTTGGAATTCTTGGTTGCCCATTCCTCTCGAACCTGATGTATGAGTAGGTCCGAGTCTCCGATCACTATTAGTTCCTGAATGTTCATGTCAATTGCCAGTTTGAGCCCTAAATGCAGGCTTCGTATTCGGCCATGTTGTTGGTGCATGGCAATCTGAGCTTGGCGGATACTGGGTAATGCTGACCGGTTTCTGATACCAGGACTGCTCCTATGCCAACTCCTTTGAAATTTGCGGCTCTGTCGAAGAACATTCTCCAACCATTATAGGTTTCTGCAATGTCTTCTCCTATGAAAGCTACCTTTTCATCAGGAAAATACATCTTTAGAGGTTCGTATTCTCCTCCTACAGGATTCTCGGCGAGGTGATTTGCCAAAGCTTGCCCTTTGACTGCCTTTTGGGTAACATAAACAATGTCAAATTCACTTAACAGGATTTGCCATTTGGCGAGCTTGCCGGTAGGCATGGGCTTCTGAAATATATATTTCAATGGGTCCATCTTGGATATGAGATAAGTGGTGTAAGCACAGAAATAGTGCCTCAATTTCTGAGCTACCCAGGTTAGAGCACAACAAGTGCGCTCTAATAAGGAATACCGAGACTCGTACGGGGTGAACTTCTTGCTAAGGTAATAGATGGCTTGCTCCTTTCTTCCCGTATCATCATGTTGTCCCAGAACACAACCAAATGCCCCATCCAATACTGCAAGATAAAGCAATAGAGGTCTTCCTGGATCGGGTGGAACCAATATTGGCGGCGTTGACAAGTATTCCTTGATTCTGTCGAAAGCCTTTTGATAGTCATCATTCCATTTAGTAGAGGCATCCTTCTTTAGCATCTTGAAGATGGGTTCACAAATGACAGTGGACTGGGCTATGAACCGGCTGATATAGTTGAGTCTTCCTAGAAAATTCATTACATCCTTCTTGCTCTTTGGCGGTGGCAACTCTCGAATGGCTTTGACCTTTGACGAATCCAATTCTATTCCCCGACGACTCACAATGAAACCCAATAACTTTCCGGTATGGACCCCGAATGCACACTTGGCTGGATTCAGTTTCAAGTTGTATCTCCTCAATCTGTCGAAGAACTTCCTCAAATCTTCCATGTGATCTGCAGCTTTCTTGAATTTGATGATGACATCATCCACATACACCTCAATTTCTTTATGTATCATGTCATGAAAGATAGTGGTCATAGCCATCATGTAGGTAGCACCGGCATTCTTTAAACCGAACAGCATCATTCTATAACAGTACATTCCCCATGGCGTGATGAATGCCGTTTTCTCTGCATCTTCTTCGTCCATCTATATCTAGTGGTATCCAGCAAAACAATCAACGAACGACTGCAGCTCATGTTTGGCACAGTTGCCAATCAGTATGTGTATATTTGGCAAAGGGAAATCGTCCTTGGGACTAGCCCGGTTGATATCCCGGTAATCGACACAGACTCCAACTTTCCTGTCTTTCTTTGGTACCGGCACGACGTCGGATAACCATGTTGGATATTCTACCACTCTGAGAACCCTGGCTTTGACTTGCTTGGTAACATCTTCTTTGATTTTCAAACTCATGTCTGGCTTGAATTTTCTGAGCTTCTGGTTTACAGGCGGGCATGCCGGATCTGTCGGCAACTTGTGAGCCACAATGGATGTGCTGAGACCTGTCATGTCGTCGTAGGACCATGCAAAGATGTCCTCATACTCTTCTAAGAATTTTGTGTACTCTTTCTTTTCTGGTGGTGACAAATGTATGCTGATACGTGTTCCCTTGACATTCTCTGCGTCTCCCAAATTAACAACCTTAGTTTCGTCCAAGTTGGAGTTAGGCCTACTCTCAAAATTCTCGACCTCTCTGACAACCTCCTCTGGTATTTCATCCTCTTCTGAATCTATGTCCGTTTGTTGCATTGCCTTGTTGCAAGTCACAGTCATTGGTTCATCATCAAGATATGTAATAGTAATGCCCGAAGCTCTCCGGCCACTGGTGGTCCTGACTGACCAATTGGTGAGTTGTTCTCCTCGGTTCACGGCTTGAATGGAAGGGCCTTCCTCCCCTTCCTCCTTGAAGATAACACAGCAGTCCATATCATCCTCCAGAAATAGGTTCTTCATTGCTGCCAGTGTCTCATCTTCCTCTGATCCGTATATGACATCAGCTGGCTGAAAGGTCTGCTCTAGCTGGGGTATGGGATGTTCCAATGGGCAGTAGGGACTATGCCATGGTGGTGACCAGTGATTGAACTCCTCCCAGGTGTACTCGTATCCCAAGCCGAAGGTGGTTCCATGCTTCTTCAACTTAATAGGCTTGGTGATGCCCTGGAGATTTTTGCCAAGTCCTTTTCCAGGCTCAGACCCGTTCCAGTTCAGGATGCTCTCAATTTTGTTATCCCACCACTTGTCTTTGTCCATGGCATTGACTCGCTCGATGTGATGGTATGTTTCTCCACCTATTTTCTTTCTACCTCCGATCATCGGGATGGTTTGGCGACTGTATATAGAGTTGCTTCCGTCGCCGTGAATGATCACCTCCTGATGATTCCATTCAGATTTCACAGCCTAATGTAAGGTTGACGCCACAGCCCCAGCGGAGTGGATCCATGGTCATCCCAGCAACAAATTGTAGGATGCTGCACGTCTATGAATTGGAAGTCAACATCGAACCAGGTGGGTCCCATCTGTAGGCACAGGCTAATTTCTCCGATGGTGGATCTTTGAGATCCGTCAAAAGCTTTGACACTGATAGCTCCGTCCTTGATCTTATGTAATCCTTTTCCCAATGTCCTGAGAGTTATTAACGGACAGATGTTAAGGCTGGATCCCCCGTCGATTAAGATCCTGGTGATAAAATAATCCTCGCATTGTGCAGTGATGCGCTATGCCTTGTTGTGACTAAGCCCTTCTGGTGGTAACTCATCCTCGTGGAAAGTGATCTTGTGGCTTTCCAACACCTGCCTACCATATTTGCCATTTCGCCTCCTGTTATGTTGCTGGGAACATAAGCTTCACTCAGTATTTTCATTAAGGCATTTTTATGTGCCTCAGAGCTTTGCAGAAGAGCCAGAATAGAAATTTGTGCTGGTGTTTTGTTCAGTTGCTCAAGGACTGAGTATTCTTTGGCCTGTATCTTCCTCCAAAGGTCCTCGGGTCCAGTTTCAACAGTTCGTCTAGAGGATTGCTTGCTGGACTCAGTCAAATGTTCTGGGGTGTATACCCTGCCTATCCCGGTCATGCCTTGTATGGCAATTGCTTCTCCAGTATATGTCTTTCCCTTCCTTCTAGCCTCAGCTGTGTAATCCCAAGGTATGGCATTTGACTTGAACGGGATCACATCTGTCATGGAGACCTGAATTGGCATCCTGGGAGGTAATACAGTGACTTCAAGTGGTGCAGGTGCCTTAGGAATCCCGAACTCAAATTCAATCGATTTTGGCGTCTTTGCAGGAGGTGCTTCAAACTTGAGTGGTACAGACACATTTACCACATCGCCCTCAGAGGGCTGGATCTGAACAACAATGGGATTGAGGGTAATTGCTGGCTTCTTGGGCTCATCTCCTTCAGCTATCAAACTGATTGATCCCTTGGGGTCCCAATCATCTTCAATCTCGATCATATGTATGCCCACACCCTTATGGTCGGGCAGAGGGTTATGGAGGACATTAGGAGCGGGCTCCTTTGCTATGTTATCAATTAGATTCTAAATCTTATCTTTCAACGAGCGACACTCGTCGATGGTATGGCCTTTCATCCCGGAATAGTATGCGCAGGTCTTGTTTGGGTCGATCCATTGAGAGGGATTTTCTGGAGTTATGGCTGGGATAGGGGTAACGTAACCGGCTGCTTTGAGTTTTTCATATAGTTGATCGATTTGTTCGGCAATGGCGATATATTGTCTAGGAAGTTTACGGTCAAAATTTGGTCTGGGCCGAGGAAAGTTTTGGCGAGCGGGTGGTGATGGGTAGTGAGAAGGTTGGGAGTTGTATGCTTGGTATACAGGTGCGGGTTGGGAATAT
>MU740919.1:2727-13912 GCA_026770625.1 Nicotiana glauca | reverse complement strand
AGATATTTTTATAAAGGATTTTCATGGAACTACTGATTCTCGTAAAAGGATTGTACTGTCCTTTACAGCATGATGAAGTGCTCCTACGTGATTTCTTGCCTCTCAGCATGATTTACTTTTATTACCACTGAGTTGGAAGTACTCACTCTACTCTCTGCACCTCGTGTGCAGATGCAGGTATTTGTTACCCGGTAGCGGGTTTGAGCTGATTGAAGATTTGCTACTATAGGTGAGCCAGGTGACCGCCAGCGTCCGCGGCACCGGATTTTCTACCTTTTTTACTATAAAAAATTCCGTATTGTACACTACTGGTCTTGTAAAGGTATTTGGACTCCTTTAGATGCTCATGACTTGTGACACCCCGGTCGGGTTGTATTGGGATGAAATTGATAGTTTTAATGCCAATGAATTATATTTTCTATTCATTTATATTTGATAGTTGTTAAAGAGATGATTTGGGGTTGTTGGCTGGCCTTGCCTTCACGAGAGGCGCCATCACGACCGGGTATGGAATTTGGGTCGTGACAAGTTGATATCAGAGCCTAGGTTACTAAGTCTCACGAGTCATGAGCAGGTTTAGTAGAGTCTCACGGATCGGTATAGAGATGTCTGTATTTATCCTCGAGAGGCTGCAGAACCCTTAGGAAAATTTCCCTTTCTTGGAATTCTTATCATGCGTACATGATTCAGCTTGAACATATAACCCATGAAATTCCTTCCACATGTCAGTATGCACATGTGAGCGCTCAGTATTATATGTGCCTTGATGGCTTGTGATTCCCCGATCGAGGGGCAAGATGTAATCTCCGTAAGTTTCATGTTGGGCCGGTCTGGAGGACTTGAGGCCGAATCTTTGCCTATGGCTTGAGAACCGAGGTGCTAATTTTGCGAGCTGGTATTATGAACTTATATGTTCAGTATTTTCCCTAATTGTGGGAATGGCAGCTAGATAGCTATATAATGAGTATGTTGGTACTATGTAATGTATATGACAGTGGAAGGTATACAAAAAACATGAACTAAAGGTAAAGCTAATGGGTAATTGGCTTATGAGGGGAATCTATTTGCCATGCTAGTTAGATAAGTCTAGGAGCTGAGATCGCTTCTATAAATGTATTATGACGAAATCGTTGAGTCAAGGGGACCACCTCGAAGGCCGAAAAAATTAAAGAAAGAATATGTTCTTACTCGGTTAAATAGCCCTATAACGGAGGATTGAAAGGTATTTTCTATGTGTTATGAATCGAATAGGTGCAACGCATGTCCGCGTGTCAATTTTGGATAACATAATACATGTAGTATTGAGATTTACGTAATTGATATACATTGTGATGCTTTGTCAAGTTGTAGATGTTTTGTTACGATGGTTTTGGTGATTCTTTGGCAGGTGGATAGGACCAATTACAAAGGAAACTCTGCTGAAAGTTTTGAAAAATTCGGGACTTAGTTAAAAAAATAAAAAATAAAAAATTTGTCACCTAAAGAGTGGGCTTAACTATTGTGTGAATGAATGCAAGAATTGCAGAAGAGTTAAAATTTCTGATGATTCGTGTCTCCACAAGCTTGTGAAAGAATGAGTTTAATCTCCCCATGATATTACGACAACAATAGAGTATATATGTTGTGATATATATGGCTTCGAGCTAAGTTGGGAAGGTTGCCATTGATTAACTGGTTGCATGGTTATGTGCTATGTTGTTTCAGTATTATTGCGGCATATTCTTGTTGGGACCATGAGTGGTAATTTGAGTAAATGAATTGTTGAATGCATGTTATGGTTAGCCTTATTGGCTCATGTTCAGAGTTGAGGGAAGATTCATGATTTCTGCCTCGTGTAGGTGCAGGCTTCGAGGGAAATGATCCCTCTGGGTGCTTTATCGAGAGGGTATTCATATGTTATTAAATTCAATAGAGTTGGTTGCATTCGGGGCCAAGCCAGAGTCGGGTGGATCTCAATAGCAGTCCTAGTTAATTCAAGAGGTAAAGTTTGGTGCCTAATGATTTTGAGTCTATAAGTACGGTTAAGAGTCAAGCTTTTGAAGCAGCTTATGAAGAAAGGCACAAAATATTCTATGATGTTTTGACTTGCGGTGTAGCATTAGAGATACATGAAATGGTCATGGTATTTGAGACGGCATGGTCTTGTGATTTAAGGTCACTCGGGGTGAGTGCGGTTGAAATAAGTTAGGTGTTAAAGGGAGATATTATTATTTCTAAGGCAATCAAGGATAAATTGGAAGGAAGTAGATTGATTAGCCATAGTTGAGTTGGCATACTGGTGTCAGTGATCGGTTCGTTCAGCGTAATCGAGTTATGCATGGGATTGTGGCGGTGCATGTGAGGCTTGTCGGCCGCAGTGATTGATGTTATTCTGAAGCATTCTTTTGTTAGGGCCTATTATGAGTAGGCAGATCCCAGAAAGTGTTATGGTGGCTTAGACCACTAATTTACAGATTTGCATATTCGATGGTTATGAGAATTCGCCTGTATGTTGCTATAGTTCTCCTGAAGTGAGTTAAAATGAAATGTTTTATATGAAGAAGTATTAGTCCATCGGCGATTCCAGAGTTGTGATGGAAATCGCGTCTATCGTATATCGACACGTGAGGTGCAGCCGGTGGTTTGAATGTGCGAACCAGTTTACTATTTTAGAAAAGGGTGGGAGTTGTTTTTCCCATAGGAAGATTGTATAAGTGTGGCATGTAGTCACTTGATTAATTAGAAATTTAAACCAAGTATGAAGTTTGTGATGGTGTCGTTAAATTAAAGATTCATGCCCGGAGGGCACTTGGCCTATTGAGTTGTGAACTGGGGAGGGTTACCCCGATTGTGATGGTTGTTCTTGTGTGTTATGTGAAAAAGAGAGTTATTATGGACCTTTGAAAGGTTGTCAAATTGGTTCATTGTGATCAGAATCGGCTTGCAATCGGTGGATGGATTTAATGTGAATAATGGCTATAGACCAGATGTGTTCATTTTAGTAATGCGATCCTCATGGAGGAGTAGTTATGTTGATGTTTCATTGTCAGATATTTCGCGTTGTGATGCATTATGCCGTGTGCGTGTTGAGATGACTTGACAAATTGCTATATGTTGAGAACCCGCGTAGGAATGACGTTATATGAGCATTTTGGCTATTGACATCGCACCTCAGTTGTGCTTGAGTTTTGTAGCTTATAACGCTATATGTCTCTTAGAGATATTATCATGCACCTAGCATGCTTATGATCGATACTCGGTATTTTGTTGTAATGAGCAAATTTGGCTTGATGTGAGATCTATGTGTGGATCGGGTGGCACGCCGCCACGGGTATGTTATCTGGATCGGGTTGCACGCCGCAACAGTTTGACGTTGAGTATAGTTTTATATATGTTATTTTGCATGCCTTGCTTTCTGTTTTCTAAGGAAAGCCTATATTAGTGCGAGGGATTGGTAATTCCTTCCAGAGTTCATTTTCTATTTTTGTGTCGCGTTCGAATTAGTACCCTATTGGCATATTGGGGCATCATATGCGGCTTTTGATTATATATGAGGTGGCTTAATGCTTGGACAATTCGTAATGGGTGAGGCAAGATCATTGAATTCGAGATCAGTGTAATCTGAGCGTATGAAATAAATTAAGGGGCTAAGACCATTGTTTGGTTCAGAATGAGGTAATGGTTCTTGTCAAAAGTATAGACTGAATGATTTGTTGACTTGGCAGCTAAATATGAATTCCGGCACATCTCTTCCGTCGTATCGGTGTTGTAAAAGCTAGAGCAAGACCTATGTAGGTCATGAGATGCAATGAGAGCATCAGATTTGTGGAATTTCGACTATTATGTTTAAAGAATATTATTGTGGTC
This sequence comes from Nicotiana glauca, assembly GCA_026770625.1. Lineage (NCBI taxonomy): Eukaryota > Viridiplantae > Streptophyta > Magnoliopsida > Solanales > Solanaceae > Nicotiana > Nicotiana glauca. Next base: position 10,066 of record MU740919.1, on the reverse strand, counting down.
CCATGAGTAAAGTGATGCAAAGTGTGAATTCAGCAAAGTTATGCAGTCATGTTTGGGTACAGCGTGTGAAGATTGATATGGTGGTCGTATGATGGAAACATGCTTGGCAGGAAATTCCGGATGTTGGAAATGGGTCTAATGGCTTATTTACTCGAATAAAGGAGTATATCTATAGAGTTATCGAGCTAATGTGCTCAACTGAGTTGTGGAAGCACAGGAAGTTGCATGAGGTGTTAAACAAGTGATTTCAGACTACTTCAGTGTAGTTCTCAGCACGTTCGAGGACGAACGTATGTTTAAGTGGGGGAGATTGTAACGAACCAACCGGTCATTTTGAGCTCCGGTGTGTCATTCAGTAGTTTGAGGCCATGAGCAGCTTCATCTCAGGTATATTGACTTGTGTGTATGGTCAGAATTAAAATTCAAGAAGTTTGGAGTCAAATTTAAATGAAAATTCTCATTTCCGAAGCTTAAAATTGAAGAAATGAACTAGGATTGGAATTTTGAGTAAACGATCTCGGAATTGGGATCTGAAGGTTCCAGAAGGTTCATATGATGATTTCGGACTTGGGCGTATGCCCGGATCGTGTTTTGGATAACCCGAGAGCGTTTTGGCGCCTATTATGGAAGATAGCATTTTAGAAGAAATTGCATCGGTTTGGCTTAAAATGCATTTAAGTGTTATTGATGTTCGTTTGGGATTCCGATACTGGGAGTAGCTCCGTATGGCAATTCAGGGTTTGGGAGCGCGATCGGAAGTGAATTCGGAGGTCCGTAGGTCATTTTGGAGTCGTTTGGCTAAAGATAGAAAATTTGACCGGAAGTGGAAATTTTGATATCGGACTCGAAATGCAAATCTTATGGTTCGGATAGCTTCTTTAGGTGATTTGGGACTTAGAAGTGAGTCCGAAATATTTTTGTGATGACCGGTGTAGAATTAAGCTTGAATTGGCAAAGTTAGCATTTTGGCGAATTTCGGTTGATAGGTGAAATTTTGATCCGACGGTCGGAATGGAATTCCGAAAATTTCTGTAGCTCCGTTATGTCATTTTGGACTTGTGTACAAAATTTGAAGTCAATCGGACTTGATTTGATAGGTTTCGGCATCGAAAATAGAAGTTGGAAACTTCAAAGCTAAGTTGCTCGGACACGGCAATTCCGGTGCCGTACCGGTGTCGATACGACACTGACACGGGTAAGGGTATGGGATCTGTGTCGGATCCGGTCAGACTACATTGGGTGCGTTGACCAAAAATTTGGGGAAATTGATTTTCCTAAGTAAAGATTTGAAGAGATGGAAACAAAATACCTTTCAATTTCGCAGCTATATAGTAATTTATACTGCTCCTTTTGTCTCCTTTGAAGCTTTTTGTCTTGAACAATCTTTGAAATTCCATGCTTCGTGTTCATCAGGTCTGTATTTTTCTTTAAGGCAGAGAAGTTGCTAATGGGGGGACTGCTGGACTGAGGCATATTGAGAAGGGCTTGAATGGGTGTGTTGTACTGGAAAAACTAGAGATATGGAGAAAGTTTTGTTGGGGAAGATGACTCAGAAAGACTGAAGCACTGCGCAGAGAAGAACAGCGCAGGCCGCAGAGAAGAAGACTGAAGAAGAAGACCTAGTTTTTTATATTAAACCTATTATATTATACTCCTATGTATATTATAATATAGATATGTTATAGTAATATTTTGCCACGTTAGTTTGGTGATAACAAATTAGTATGTTTAAAAGTTTAAGTTTCTAAAAATTAGAGTTTTCATTGTACCAAAATAATTAGAGTTTCTATCAAACTAATAAGCAATTATTTAATTGTAAACTAATTTTTTTTTCATGCTTTAAAGGCACACATTTTTTAATATGAGTCAACTTCATATATATATATATATATATATCACAAATAAGTATGCATTCTAAATAAACAAATTCTATCAATTAACCTAATAATACTATTTATAAATATTTTTTCTCATAGAAAAAACGGATAATTTCTAAATTTATTATTAGCATATTATTAATTATTAGCATATTATTTTGTGTAAGTATGTTTGTATAACTTGTGCCTATATTTGGTATTTGCAGGGAAATGTGGAGGAAAAGACAAAAGAACTTTCGGTGGAGGAGAAGTGTTGGATGAGTAGTTGAGTACAGCTAATTTGCTTTTGCAAATCAAAAGGCAAAAGCATCTGATTGGAATTTTTGGCAAGTAATTGCCTTTTTAACGTTAAATTTCAACCATTATACACGCTAGCATTAAATGAGCTTTGTACCAAGTATCAATATTATTTTATTATTTTAATTTAAAATTTTTGTTAGTTAATAAACTATTATTAATTATTATTAATAACTATTATTTAACTATATTTCAATTATTTTGATAGTTCATAGCTTGTATTGAGAGGAATAATCAAACGATCTAATAAGTTATTTTGTTATCGATTAAATTAGTGATTTAATCCAATAATAACCATATAACCTTAACTATTACTATTTAATTATATTTCAATTATTTTGATAGTTCATAGCTTGTATTGAGAGGAATAATCAAACGATCTAATAAGTTATTTTGTTATCAATTAAATTAGTGATTTAATCCAATAATAATCATATAACCTTAACTATTATTTAACTATATTTTAATTATTTCGATAGTTCATAGCTTGTATCGAGAGGAATAATTAAACGATCTAATAAGTTATTGTGTTATCGACTAAATTAGTGATTTAATCCAATAATAATCATATAACCTTAACTATATTTCAATTATTCCGATAGTTCATAGCATGTATTGAGAGGAATAATCAAACGATCTAATAAGCTATTTTGTTATCGATTAAATTAGTGATTTAATCCAATAATAACCATATAACCTTAACTGTTATTTAACTATATTTCAAGTATTTCGATAGTTCATAGCTTGTACTGAGAGGAATAATCAAACGATCTAATAAGTTGTTGTGTTATCGTTTAAATTAGTGATTTAATCCAATAATAACCATATAACCTCAACTATTGTTTAACTATATTTTAAGTATTTCGATAGGTCATAGCTTGTACTGAGAGGAATAATCAAACGATCTAATAAGCTATTTTGTTATCGACTAAATTAGTAATTTAATCCAATAACCATATAACCTTAACTATTGTTTAACTATATTTCAAGTATTTCGATAGTACATAGCTTGTACGGATAGGAATGATCAAATGATCTAATAAGTTGTTGTGTTATCGTTTAAATTAGTGATTTAATCCAATAATAACCATATAACCTCAACTGTTGTTTAACTATATTTCAAGTATTTCGATAGGTCATAGCTTGTACTGAGAGGAATAATCAAACGATCTAATAAGCTATTTCGTTATCGACTAAATTAGTGATTTAATCCAATAACCATATAACCTTAACTATTGTTTAACTATATTTCAAGTATTTCGATAGTACATAGCTTGTACGGATAGGAATGATCAAATGATCTAATAAGTTGTTGTGTTATCGATTAAATTAGTGATTTAATCCAATAACCATATAACCTCAACTATTGTTTAACTATATTTCAAGTATTTCATTAGTGATTTAATCCAATAACCATATAACCTCAACTATTGTTTAACTATATTTCAAGTATTTCGATAGTACATAGCTTGTACGGATAGGAATGATCAAACGATCTAATAAGTTGTTGTGTTATCGACTAAATTAGTGATTTAATCCAATAATCATATAACCTTAACTATTGTTTAACTATATTTCAAGTATTTCGATAGGTCATAGCTTGTACTAAGAGGAATAATTAAACGATCTAATAAGTTATTGTGTTATCGACTAAATTAGTGATTTATCTAGTTAACCATTAATAAAACATTATGATATATTTAGTTATATATGACGATCACATTATTATTAACAAATATCATTTATCACATTAATAAATGTCTATTTAATGTACTCTTTATGTGTTAGACTGTTAGTACATGTATAAGTCAAAAAGTCAAAAAGTGGCAGTATAGCCACTACCAAATATTTTTTCTCACCAAACAAATGCCCTACTGTCTTCTTCTTGTTTACACTTTATATTCCAAACGCATGCTGCCTCCATTTCCAAAGCCATTTTGCTGATAAACCTTCCTCAACACCAAATCAAAGTCCAAAATGTCTTCTTCTACCTCCTCAACTGCAAATTACAAGGGAAAAGGCTTGTTAAGGCCAATAAAAAGTGTAGGCTCCGACTTTGATGATAAACCTCTTTGGAACCATGTCAAGGTTCTTTCACTTACTCCAAATGGTGGTGGAAATAGAATATGATCTTGTAACTATTGTAACAAAAGAGTTACGGGATCATATTCTAAAGTCAAAGCGCATTTGTTAAAAATGTCGGGTCAAGGTGTTCAAATATGTAAAGAGATAACCAAAGAAGTTTGTGAAGCTTTGAACCAAGAACATGAAGAAGCTGAAAATAAAAAAGTATCTGTGCAACTTGATGCGAGGAAAAAGTCAGATTATTTATTGCTTCCGGAAGGGTCAGATATATCGCATTTAAAAAAAAGAAAAGGTTCAAATTTTGGAGCTCTAGAGAAGTCGTTCGGCATTGAGAATAGAAACATCGACGACAAAATGGTAGCCCGCATGTTCTACGCTTCAGGTTTATCTTTTAATTTTGCCAAGTCACCTTATTTTAGAAAGTATTCCGAGTTTTTGGCAAATACTTCTATACCCAGTTATGTTCCGCCAACTTACAATAGATTAAGAACCACCCTTTTAGCTCAAGAAAAAGCTCATATTGATAGAAAATTGCAACCTATTAAGGATGCATGGAAAAGAAAAGGATTGTCTATTTGTTCCGATGGATGGTCGGATATTAAGAGGCGTCCATTGATAAACATAATGGCGGCTTCTAGTGGTTGTCCAATTTTTTTTAAATCAATAAATTCAAGTGGCGTAGCGAAGGGTGGAGAATATATAGCTAATTTGTTCATTAAATCAATTGAGGAAGTTGGTGCAAGTAATGTTGTTCAAGTTATCACCGATAATGCAAGTAATATGAAGCTTGCCGGTTCTACGGTTGAGCAAACTTATCCACATATATTTTGGACACCATGTGTTGTTCATTGTTTGAACCTTGCACTAAAAAGCATGTGCCAACCTTCCGAAAAATCAACTCAATTTATAAATTGCAAATGGATTTTAGATTTGATTGGTGAAGTTAGTAGCTTGAAAATTTTTGTGTTGAATCATGATATGGCTCATGCTCTTTTTCAAAAGCATTCGGCATTGTCTTTGTTGAAAGTTGCCAAAACGAGATTTGCATCTCATGTTGTCATGATTAGTCGTGTTCATCAAGTGAAAGCATCTTTGGAAAGAATGGTAATGGATGATGATTGGAGAAACTACAAGGGAGATAAAGTGATTGAAGCTAAAACACGTGAAATTAAATCTCTTGTAATGAATGACGAATGGTGGGATAAGATTGAGTACTTCTTAAAGTTTACCGAACCAATTGTGTCTATGCTTAGAAGTGTCGATCTTGATGCTCCAAAGTTGCATCTTGTTTATGATATGTGGGATACAATGATCGAAAAGATAAAAGCAATTATCTTTGAACAAGAGGGAAAGGATCTTATTGTCGGGCAATCGGACTTTTTTGATACAATTCAAGAAATTTTTATTGCTAGGTGGAATAAGAGTAACACCCCTTTACATTGTATGGCACATTCTTTGGTACCAAAATATTACCATGAATCATGGCTTAAAGGGGAAGGCAATGGGGTTCGAAGACTTGCTCCAAATGAGGATAGAGAGATTTCCCTAAATAGAGTTAAATGCTTTCAAAGATACTTTAAAGATTCAAATGATCTAAAACAAGCGTCTTTGGAGTATGGAGCATTCGCAAGTGGTAGTGGTTTCTTTAGTGAGCCTCATGTGGTTAAGGCTATGATGTATGAGGAGCCTCTATCTTGGTGGGCTAACCATGGTGTAAACGCTCCACTTTTGCAAAGCTTGGCGTACAAATTGCTTTCACAACCGGCTTCTTCTTCTTGTTGTGAAAGGAATTGGAGCACATATTCGTTGATCTATAGTATCAAAAGAAACAAGTTAGAGACTTCAAGAGCCGAAGATCTAGTCTTTGTACACTACAATCTTCGCTTGCTTTCTCGTCAAAAAGAAAAATATACAAGTGGCCCAAGCAAGTATTAGGATGTGGATATGTCTATAATCTACATTTTCTTGGATTTATATTTCCTTTAGTACTTTTTAAGTTTTTTTTATAATTTTTTTAATTCATTTTTATTTTACTTTTGCTTTAGGAGGAGATCATTTTGATATTGATGAATCCACCAATGATCTACTTGACTTATCGTTATCAATCGATGAACCTCAACTAGAAGGAGTCATATTTGAAGAGGAGATTAAAGATGTGCAAGAAAATGATCTTGAAATTATTGATGAAGAATGCTAGATGTTATTGTTCAATTGTTAAAACTTAGTACTTTAGTAGTTATCCTATCCTACTTTTTGTTAGTTTATATAGTCCAATGTTTAATTGTTAATGTAACTTTATATGGGAAATGCTCGAATGGTGATTGCAATTGTTGTTTATTTTTGCCTTTTTGGTGTTCATGCTTATTTCGATTGAATTAATGAGAATGACTTACTTTCATAATTTGTGACTTGTGAGAGAAATACTAATTGCTAAATGATTCTTGTCAAGGTCATGTTCTGTTCTCCCTTCTTCGACAAAAGCAGTAAAAGCATAAAAGCATAAAAGGTATGTAGCTCTTTTACTTATGTAATTATATCACTTTATGATATATTGATATATATTATGTTTTAAAATACTTTGTGTAACTTGTAGGAGAATATGAGAATGGAAGAAAATCAAGAAATCGCGCCTACAACTTGAGAATAAAAAAGAAATTCACACTTTACAAGTTATAGGTAAGTATTCCATAAATTTCTCATAATTTAGAGATATTTTTATTTTATTTTTTTAATTATTTTTAGCCGGATCCCCGTACCCGTGTCGGTTCTAGGATCCGTGTCCCCGGATCTTAAAATTTCTATCTCAAAGGATCCGACCTCTAGATCCACACCCGTGTCGGACACCCGCACCCGTGTCAGAGCAACTTAGCTTCAAAGTTCATCAAGCTTGGATTGGAGGTTAATTCATAATTTTTGCATTGTTTGATGTGATTTGAGGCCTCGATCGAGTCCGTAATGTGTTTTGGGACTGGTTGGTGTTATTGGTCGGGGTCCCAGGGGTCTCGGGTGTGTTTCGGATGCCCAACGGGTCATTTTTGGAAGATTTTCGCCGTTTTGAGCATAAATGTAATGATCCAAAG
>MU740918.1:35894-48250 GCA_026770625.1 Nicotiana glauca | reverse complement strand
CAGCTCACCTAGTCCCTGAATCGTCCGTGCTGTTGTGCCCAGTAGGCCGCTAAAATGAAGTATACCTGTGCAACAAAAATACACAGAATTGTAGTATGAGTACGTAATCAACGTGTACTCAGTGAGTGTCCCACCTAATCCCGAAGGGGTAGAGACGAGATGGTCAACTTTGACGCACTCTAATGGTCCAATGATCATTTATTATCATTTCACATATTAATCCGTGGATTTATTCTTTACGGACATAGTTCTAATCAAATAGAGGAAACAAATAAACACGTAGTTCTTTCATAGGAAAATTTCCCAAATTTCCTTTAAAACATAATCCAAATATGTTTAAGCCACAAAAGGGCAACAATAGCTTAATCAAGTTCAGGCAGCAACACAGGCATGCGCAAATCATACCGAGGCGACGGCCCGATCCAACAGAAATAAATGTGCACTTGCCGAGGGTCGACGACGCGCCTATAGATGCATCTATTAATCTGTCGAGGCGGCCCGTTCCAAAATAAACACACACAGACAGATAATCAGTCATGAAGTCAACGTGGAGCAAATATCCAGGAAGAAGTCAATTCTCTTTTATTAATGAGAAAAACGAAGCTTAAGTCTTTAGAAAAATCCAATTATTACTCTAATGTGATCTATTACCCCGCTCGTGAATCATCCATGCGACGCAGTACACATAATATACATGCTCAGATAGCAAATTAGAATTTTATTGAGGAATAATTATCCAAATAAGCAAATTCTCTGTTTAACAATTCAGGAATGATGTTTAATCTCTTTTAGTTTGTTTACTAATCAAAGGTGGCTTACATAATTCAGGTCATCAATGAGTTCATAATTTAATTCAAGTATAGCATGTTGATGGGTCCTAACAACCCGGACAATAGCATAATAGTAGCTGCGCACAGACTCTCGTCACCTCGTGCGCATGTAGCCCCCACAACTAGGAGCACATAATCAATTTAACTCACATATGGGATAATTTCCCCCTCACAGAATTAGAAAGGAGACTCACCTTGCTCCGAAGACTCGCGACCGACATTCCACATCCTTTCGAAGGCTTGAACCAACGCACAACACACCAAAACTAGCCAATGATCATACAAATCCATCAATATATGTTAAACTATACTTTACAACTCAATTTATAACAATTCCTAACCCCGAACGAAAAGTTGACCAAAATGCCCTCGGGCCCACGTGCCCGGAATCCAAAATTTCTCGAAGACAAAAGTTACCCATGACCTTAGGAACTCAAATATATGATTTTTTCCTAATTCCATATTCAAAATCGTGGCTAAAATCAAAGTTTATAATTTTCTAGGTTTCCAACCAAAACCCCAATATTTACACTAATTCTCATGCTTAATCTCATACATGATCAATGTATTTAACTTATAATAGGTGGGAATAACATACCTTAACATTGATGGCGAAAATTCCCTCCTAGAAGCTCTCCACAATCGCCCCAAGCCATGAAAATATGGGGGAAATGAACCAAGTCACAACTTAAATTAAGCTTCTGCCCCAGTCGTTTTTCGCTTCTGCGGAATATTTTCGCACTTGCGGAGTCCGCTTATGCGGCCATTTAGCCGCTTCTGCAGTCCTGGGCTTAGCCTTCCTTTCCGCTTCTGCGATCACCTCCTTCGCAAATGTGGTTCCGTTTCTGCGGAATCTGGACCGCATCTACGATCCTCCAGCCCCAGATCAAAACCGTTTCTGCAGTACACCCTATCGACTCTGCGGATCCGCTTCTGCGGTCCCATTTCCGCAGAAGCGGAAATACCAGATACCAGCTGCCCAGCTCTTCCAAAAATCCAACTTTCGATCCGCTAACCACCCGGAATCCACCAGAGGCCCCCGAGCCCCCAACCAAACATACCAACCAATCCCAAAACACATTCCGGACTTGCTCGAAGCTTCAAATCACATCAAACAACATTAAAATCACGAATTACACCCCAAATTCAAGTTTATGAACTTTAAGATTTCCAACTTCTATTTCCGATGCCGAAACCTATCAAATCGCGTCCGATTGAGTTCAAATTTTGCACACAAGTCATATTTGACATTACGTACCTACTACAACTTCAGGAATTTGATTCCGACCCCGATATCAAAAAGTCAACCCCCGGTCAAACTCTCTGAAAACCTTTAACTTTCTATCTTTAGCCAAATGGCTTCAAAATGGTCTACGGACCTCCGAATTCACTTCCGATCACGCCCCCAACTCCAGAATCACTATACAGAGCTATTCATAGTCTCGGAATTCCAAACGGACTTTAATAACACTGAAATGCTCTTCAAGCCAAACTTATGAAATTTCCTCTAAAATGCCAACTTCCACAATAGGCGCCAAAACGCTCCCGGGTTATTCAAAACCCAATCCGGGCATACGCCCAAGTCCGAAATCATCATACGAACCTGCTGGAATCCTCAGATCCCGATTCCGAGGTCGTTTACTTGAAATTCAAATCCTAGCTCATTCTTTCAACTTTAAGCTTTCGAAATGAGAATTCTCTTCCCAAATCAACTCTGGACTTCTTGAAATTTAATTCCGACCACGCGTACAAGTCATAATACCTGAAATGAAGTTGTTCATGGCCTCCGACTACTGAACGGAGCGCTGGTACTCAAAATGACCGATCGGGTCGTTACAACAATACTTGACCTTTTTCAGCAGTTGCTTCACTCCTAAAGCTGACATAGCTTGGAGACTTCCTTCTTCAGTATACCCTTTCAAATCCACTTTTTTTCCATTGACACTGACTTGCAGTATGTATCCAATAAAGTCAAATAGTATGGGATTATGTTTTCTTATCCAATCCCCACCAAGTACTATATCACACCCTCCAATATCCAACAACCTGAGTTTGTAATCAAATTATACTCCCTGAACCTTCCATTTGAACTGAGGGCAGTAGTGATAGCTCATCAAATGACTACCATTGGCAGCAGTCACTCTCATAGGGGCAGCTTCCTTAATCACACACCCTAATTGTTTAGCAGTGTCACTAGCCACAAAACTGTGGGTACTTCCACTGTCAGCTAGTATTATCAATCCTTGCTTCCCATACATTCCTTTAAGCTTGATTGTATTGGAAGTAACTGTACCTGATAGGGCATTTAAACTAATGGCCTCATTAATCACCTCTTCATAAGGCTCCTCCAACCCCTTAATCTCTTCCAAACTGGATCCTTCTGCCACTTCTTCCTGTTCAGTGATACCAGATAGGGTGTTAAGTTGCCTATTCTTGCACACATGACATGGGAAGTATCTTTCCCCACACTTGTAACACTCTCCTCTAGCTTTTCTAGCTTCAAACAGCTTATTTCCAGACATAGGACTGTTATAATTCCCCTCCTTTTATCCTATACCAGAATTTTTTACCACTCCTACACTAAAATTAGTGTTGTACTGATTCCCCGGTCTACTACCACCCAGTTTTCCTTTTCTGTTCATTGAATCCAACAGTTCTTCCTTGTGTCTAGCCTTCTCTACTGCTTGACTCAAGGAATAAGGATCTAACATTTTAACTATGTGTCCAGTTTCCTCCTTAAGGCCTACAATGAAGAATCCTAAGAAGAATTCCTCAGGTATAGTAGGGTGTTTGATCAACACCCAAGCCTTAAGATCTTCAAACTTTTTAAGATACTCATTTACAGTCCCCAATTGCTCAATTCTTTTGAATTTTTCAAGTAAATTCAGGTTACTATTATCAGAATTATTAAATCTCTTGCAAATTTTCTCCACAAAATCAGTCCATCTTACCACTCCCCTACTCAATTGATATGAGAAATACCAAGATTCAGCTCTACCATTTAGATGTAATACAATATTTTCTAATTTGTGTTGTGGGTCTAATATGCCATTATAGTGAAAATACCTCTCACATTTTCGCAGCCAAGATCTGGGGTCACCTTTCTCGAAGTAAGGGCAATCAACCTTGTTGATGTTTATGTGAAATTTGCCACCAGAGTTCTCATGAAGATCCTTTCCCCTTACTCTACCAGATCCAAAATCGTGGATTTCTACTGGTGCACTTCTCAAGAGGCCATCCTTGTTGATGAATAACTTCTCCATCATCACATCCATTTTGTGACCTACGACATCCATTTTTGTTTCATTATTCTCCAACTTCTGATTTGTTTCAGTCATGTAATTCTGCAATTGTTATTCTAACTTTTTCACACTTTCCTCTGTAACTTTAGCTCGAGTTTCTGTAATTGTCATGGTGCAAGGATCAGGCTCTGATACCAATTGTAATGTACTAGAATTATGGAAAATTTAGAGACAGAAATGAAGTATTTTATTGATATATGAATTCAATTACACTCAATTTGTACAATAGAATGTAATCTACAGCTAGCTAATAAGCTCAAGCAGCTGCTCCAATGGTGAAAACCTGAAATGAGAGAAGAAGGAGAGAATGAGGAAGAAGGAGAATCGAGAGAGAAGAAGTAGAGAGAGAAAGAGATTATGAGAAAATTACCAGAATCATTATTTGTAACTGCTCCCCTTCATTCTGTTATTTATTGTTTGTTAGTAACTAAATTGTAATTGTAATTGGGCTACTGAATGTAATTGGACTGCTGAATGTAATTGGGCTGGCCTGTGATACACTCGTAAGGCCCACTACTGACTAAACCCATATAGGCTTCTTCTCTTCTTCATATCCCTTCTCTAGTTCCTTTCTAGACTGTTCCACCGCCTCAGACATAACATATTTCATAGACATTTAAAAATTAAAAGGAACTATGATATTTATGGAAAGAGATTTAATTCACCTTTTCCATAGTGATGTATTTATAGTTAAAATCCAAGAGTACAATAAAAATTATTAAAAAAAGACACAAGAAGCTTGCCCCAGGGTGTAATGTAAACAATTCGTGGGCGATACAAATTATATCCCATTATGATATTTAAAAGTACGAATTGTAATTTACTTAACACGGGAAACAAAGTTCTTGTTGGTCAACCTCATAATTTGGCACTTAGCAAAAATTATTTTTCTCCATTAATTAAAGATTCTGAAAAAATAGGATAGCAATATCTAAAAAATAAACATAAAAATAACTAATTGGAGAATCGTACCTGAAGCAACGACGCCGCAACAAAAATATATAGAGAAATTAACTACAATCATACACATAAAACTCCAAAATAAAATTAAAAAATATATAGAACAGAAACCTAAATAGATCCAGAATCATACCTGCAAATTACAATTCTCTTTTGGTACCAATAAACGAAACAAAACTGCAAAATAAATAGGAAATCAAGTAAATTTAACGTGCAAGTCCTTATCTTGAACTTAGATGCGTACGTGAATTATATTTTAGCATTGCGCAACAACTGAAAGACTTGCCATTTACAACCACAAGCAAGTAAAAGATATAAATCAATTGGGGGCAAAAATCGCTTAAGTTGGATAACAAACATCTATTAATACTTAAAAGTATTGATTAATGAATGAATGAGTTACGCAGAAATATATTTTCTTTATATAACTTGTTTATACTATGTTAGACAATTATTAGGAGTTAGAGATTTCTTGCATAAAAATCAATCAATTTCCTTTTATAAACTTAGAAGTATTAACTAATTAATAAATATATGGAAATAATAATAAAGTTTTTATAAATCAAAGATACAATGTATGTACAAATTAGGACTCGTACATAGTTAAAATAGGAAAATGTTTAGTAGCATATATTTTAGTTGATTTCAAACTCTTAAATATGTTTAATAATTAAATTACTATTTTGTCTAGTGTGAAATTTATTTTTGAAGTATAAAAAAGACAAACGACATTTCGCTAAGGGCCTTCGTAATATAATTAGTCTCACGATACGTGCGTCGAGCGTGTATTTTATTTCAATGGGTACAGATTTTTATAAATTATATTAAATTTGTGCTTGAATCATAAAATATGTCAAAGAAAAAATTCTAAGTTCCTGAAATTTATGATTCTTGATTCTATTTTGTTAACTCAATAAAAGAAGAAACTTTGTTCCACAAGAGTTCTCAATCATCCCAGTTAATATATTTAACATAAAATTATTTCAGTTTTATAATTTTATTACTATAATTTTATTACTATAATTTTATAAGCCATGCATCCTCTTTAGTTTCAACAAGATCATATAACTTTGAAGATTTAGAATTATTTTATTTTTTATTTTTAAAAAAAAACTATATATTCTTGTTTTCATTCTAAAAAGACATAAAGCAGGACGCCGTCTAACTGGCATAAGACGTGGATGCTATTCTAGAAGGAGTAAAAGTATAAATTTCATGTAAAAATAAAAAATAGAATTTATTATTTCAATCAATTTTCACGGATTTAGTGTGCTATTTTTTTTTTTTTTTTGGGGTTCTATTGATCACCATTAAATTCTTTACATAGCCACAGCTGATTTTTCACAATCAACTGTCTAACTGTTTAGTCTCTTTGCCCTATACACATTTCTGTATCTCCTCATATCCCTATTACTTACAACTAAAAACATATTGCTGTATCATTTGTCTATTTCTCTTAGTTGCTCTAACATTACATACATATGCAATTCTCCTAGCTAACTCCTCAGCTGCTTTGTTTTGCTTTTGGAAAATCCTATAATTTCTTTCACTCCAGATTGCATGAATAACTTCAGTATACACCATCTTGAAAATTTCAGCCATAATGGATCTCCCCTTTGCATTCTTCTTAGCCAACTTCCAATGCTGGTTCCATTCTGTTTGCCAAAATGGTTTCTTCTGCATCTACTTTAACAGTTTCCCCCATACCCTCTTAGTGTATTCACATTCCACAAAGATATAGTTCCTGGTTTCTTCATGTACTTTGCACAGAACACAATCTTTGTCAACCTGTATTCCCCATTTATGCAGTCTATCACTGGTCATCATCCTATCTTGGAAGTATAGCCACATTGTGAATTTTGCTTTTACCTTTGCTTCATTCCTGAACATAAACATCTTCCATTCAACTCGTGGTTGTTGGCCCACCATAATCAAGTATAATTGTCTTATTATGCTACATTTCCCTTCTATTGGCCTCTGTATTGCTTCAACCTCATCTCTTGCCTCTATCATTTTCCTGACTAGCCATGAAGCTTGCTGTGGTATCTTCATAGTAGCCAGTTGTTGTTCCTTTATATAGTATTCATGGATCCATTTGATTCACATTTTATCTCCCTTATGTACTAGATCCCAGTAGTTTTTAGTTGTTGCTGCTTTATTCCATATCCTCAAATTGATCAAATTTAGACCACCGGCACTCTTAGGGAGACATAGCTTCTCCCTTGCCACCAAAGATCTCCTTGTGATCACATTGAAACCAGACCATATATAACTCCTACAGTATGCTTCAATAGCTTTAAGCACCTTACTAGGAATTAAGAACACCAGTAAGCCTGTATACCAAATAACACAAACTGTACTAGTTGAATTCTTCCAGCATAAGATAGCTTCTTTGTTATCCATGAAGTTATCCTTTTAACCATTTTTTCAATCAATGGTTGCCATTGTGCAATAGTCATCTTCGTAGTAGTTAAAGGCACTCCTAGATACTTCACAGGCAGAGTACCTTTAGAGTATCTAAACTTCTTAATTATCTCTTCTTCAGTTTTCTTTGTAACACCACCAAAAAAGATGGAACTCTTGCCATTATTAGCTTTCAGTCCTGAAGTCCCATAAAAATAGTTGAGATACTGCTGCATTGTGGCAATTGAGTTCATGTCTCCTCTTTCAAAAAGTAGCAAATCAGCTGCAAAACTCAGATGAGTTATGTTCAACCTAGAACATCTTGGATGAAATTTGAACTCTTTTTCTTTCCTCAGTTCATTCAGACTCTTACTCAAGTATTCCATAGCAATTGCAAATAGGAAGGGAAACATAGGATATCCTTGTCTTAATTCCTTTACTGCTTGAACGGGCTCAGCTGGTTCTCTATTAACTATAATTGAATATGTCACGATGTGCATGCACTCCAGTATCCACCTCAAAAATTTGTTAGGAAATCCTAGTTCTATCATCACTTGCTCAAGGAATGGCCATTCTACAGAATCATAGACTTTAGTTAGATCAATCTTGATCATACATCTAGGAGAAGAATTCTTTCTTGTATAAGCTTTCACCAACTCATGAGCTAGGATTATGTTGTCTGCTATCTTCCTCCCTAGGATAAACCCTGCCTGTGTTTCATTCACTACACTAGCAATTACCTTCTGCAGCCTGCTAGCTAGGATTTTGGAGTTAATCTTATAGACAACAGTACAACATGCAATAGGCCTGAAATCTTTAGCTGTGACTGGATTGTTTACCTTTGGTACCAAAGTGATAGCTGTGCAATTTATAGCTTTGTATAGTTCTCCTGTTGTAAAGAACTTTTGAACTGCCTTCACCATTTCCTCTCTTAAAATTGGTCATGCTTTCATGAAGAAATATGAGTTGTAACTATCTACTCCTGGAGCTTTATCTTCTTGTATATTACACAGTCCCTTATATACCTTTTCCTCTGTCACCTCATTAATCAATCTCAGTTGTTGCTCATGACTGAGTCTTGGTCCATTTTATTACTTCTTTGTTAATTGATGGTAAATACTTGGCAGAAGTCCCCATCAAACTTTTGTAAAATCTTACAAATTCTTCTTTAATTTCTACTTGACTCTTGACTTGCCTACCATCTTCTGTGGTTATCTCCATGATCTGTTTTCTGTTGCTCTTTTCTTTCACTATAATAGAAAAATATTTATTGGTATTGTCTCCCAATTTGATCCATTTCACTCTAGACTTTTGTTGTAGGATGCTTTTCTCAATGACTAACCACTTTTCTAATTGCTGTATAGTATGCTTCTCCAGCTCTAAGAGATTATCATGATATTGCCTTTGAATCTCTTCTTGTATCATGTGTAGACTGCTTCTTGCCTCTTCAATTTTCCTTGTTATTCCTTTATACTCATCTTCATTAAACTTTTTAAACATTGTCTTCATAGATTTTTGTTTTCTCCATATATTTTCCATTCCTTCTTCTGACATTCTTCTGCTCCATATGGACTTTATTATGTTTTCAAAGTCTTTATGATCTGCCCATACATTATAAAATCTGAATGGAGATTTTATATTTGTTTTTTCAGCCTTGATGTTTAGTAGCATTGGTGAGTGATCTGATATCATAGGAACACCATACTCAGTACTAATGTTTCCCCAATTTGTCATCCACATGTCATTCCCAAACACTCTGTCAATTCTGCTTAATATTTTGTCATCTCCCTGCTGCTTATTAGGCCAAGTGTAATATTCACCCTTCCATGTTAACTCATTCAAGAATAGTTTCTGAATGCAGTCTGTGAAGTCCACCCTTTCTTTCATAATCACTGGATTACCATACTTCCTATCTTGTATTTGCATCATAGCATTGAAATCTCCACCAATTATCCATGGCATGCTTATTTGTTTAGATATGACTTCTAGATTACTCCATATCGATTTCCTCTTTTCAATTGTATTATATCCATACACCGGTGTTAAACAAGCTTCAAATCCATCTACTCTTCCTCTTATTATACCATGAATCAACTGAGCATCTATCATTTCAATATCAATACAGTATGTTTTATGATCCCAAGCCAGCCAGATTCTTCCATTCTCAGCACACTGATAGTTGTTCTTCATTTCCAATCCTGGTACAATATTGTTAACTATTTTGTTATCTCTTCCCCCTTTCACCCTAGTCTCCACAAATCCTGCTAGTTTTATTTGCTTGTTCTTTATGTAGTTCTTTATTTCTTTTTGCTTATATCTCTTATTTATTCCCCTTACATTCCATATCAACCAGGTCATTGCACTATTATAGGTGGCCTCATATCAGCTGAGGGTAAGCTTTTTTTAGTCTCCTTTCCACTTATACTCTCCCCCTTTCTATTCCCTTTCACCACACTATCAGCTAGAGTTGGAAATTCTCTTGTGCAGCTCAATTCTGGACTCTTCTGCATATTCAGATCTTCTCTTCTTAGAGTTTGACTTCCCTGTGTTTGTGTAGCATCTGATCTATCTTTTGGTCTTCCTTCTAAATTCTGCATTTCATTCTGTGTTTCTACTCCTTACTCCTTTGTTATACTCTGCATCTCCTTCTCTTTATTGATTCTTTTAGGTCTCCACTCTTGCATTGTTTTCTCCTTCTATTGAACAGCAATTTGTTGAGTATTTGTTCTCCTTCTCCTCCTTTGTTGTTCAACTTTGTTTTGTTCTGCAGCAATCTCCTTACATGAATTTCCAATCTTCAAGCAAGTTTCATAGAATTCAAGCTTCCAGTCATAAGCAATTTCTTGGTCAAATTGTCTTCCATCTGGTTCCCATACAGTAACACTGGTAGGCAGAGCTCTTGTGACATTAACCTCAATTAACATCCTAGCGTAGGAAATTCTCTTTTGCTTTGATGTGCATTCATCTGCGTACAGTAGTTTGCCAATTGCACTGGCAATTCTACTTAGTGACTGCACTCCCCAACAACTCATAGGCAAATTAGGTAAAATCACCCACAAAGGAATTTCAGTCAGAAATTCCTTATTGAAATCAAAGTTAACAGTCCAAGGTTTCAGAATTAGAGGTTTATTATTCATTGTATGGCCCAGAGTATAATATATCATTCATATCACTCATATTATTAAATCTAACCACATAGTATCCTTCATCATGATAGAAAACTTCTGGTTCAACAACTTGATTCCAGTTTTGTTTCACATATCTATGCATGTAGTTGTAACCAGGAGTTTCACCAATTACATACACGATTAAAGCACTTTTCCACTTCATTACTTCCTTTTCTACATCCTCTTTTTCTAATTGTACCACTATTTTCCCATCTACAATTACAGGTTGCACATAATTCAGTTTCAATCCATTCTCCGAGCTCCTATTTCCTGCGAACAGAGAGGTCCACGGAGTTTTCTCACCTTTCTCCTCCATTACTGCTTCTCGATCCATTGCTGCTTTGCTTGAACTTGCCAGATCTGGATCCTTCTCACTCAGTTGTTCAATTTGACTTGGATCTACATTCAATTCCTTTCCCTTAGCTTTGCTTTGTATCAATTCCACAATTGCACGTTAATTGTCATCCAATGGAACAGTAGTCACTAGGTCTTTCACTGTCTGTATTTCAACTTCAGCTGAATTTCCACCTCCAGCTACAGGTAGTCGTCTTGGTTTCCCTCGGGGTCTTCCTCTTCCCCTGGCCATTTCCACGGTGGTCGCGCATTGGACTAACGTGCGCCGGTGAGCTCGTGGTTAGAGAGAAACTAGAGAGAAGTCATTTTTTTCTGTGCAATGTCAACATTGTGTGTGTATAATAAATTTTTATATTTTAATTTGGAAGCATTAAAAGTTAGTCTAATTTGATTCGAAAAGAAAGTTTTCTAATATTTTCATGAGACGATTTTTACTAAAATAATTTTCTAGTATACTTTTCTAATTTTATGTAATCAATAATTTTTATTTTGTCATTTTTGTAAGTGTGGTCATAATTAAACAGCCAACATCAAAAACTAAAAACGGCATTCCCAATTTCTTCGTAGAATTGTGTGCACGTAGTATAGAACATTCAACTCTCTAAAAAATATTCAAGAAAAGTTGTGTAAGACTACAAATATTTATTTAGTTAGAATTAAAAGTTAAACTAATATTAACACGGACCTCCTTGAAGATAATTGGTCCTCTGATAAAGTTTTCTTTCATCGTGTGAACAACTTTGGTTATATTTTTCGATCTATATAATGTAACTTTTCAATTCATTTCATTGTCCTAAATATTTGGATTATATACATAGTTTAAATTGGGAAAGATTTAATAAGTCAAATTTTAAATGGTTTTAAAATCTTAAAACTTAGGAAAATAACTTAAATTATAATTCTATCCAATATGAAAATTTATTTTTAGAGGATAAAAAAGGCGAACAATATTTCGCTAAGGGCCTTCGTACTTTTAATATATAATATAAATAGATATATAGAATAGATATAGATTTTGATTCAAAACGTGAGTCCTCTTAAGTCGTACTTGGATTATATTAGACATATGAAGCCCGTTATATAAATGTCAAAACTAAATAGATTATGTAATGGGAATTATAAGTTCAGAATTTATGTTTTTTTATTTTAAATTGGCAAAATACATACTTTACCCATCGGCCTTGTATCCAAATCCCTTTTACACACCTGTTTAATGCGGGAGTAATATTACACACCAAAACTTTTAAAAATATGTCAATTAAACACCACTTTGGTGTTTGACCACATCTGTTTAAAGATTGCTATTACCCGCGCCAATCAGCATCTGACACGTGTCATAA
>MU740918.1:18538-34868 GCA_026770625.1 Nicotiana glauca | reverse complement strand
GGGGGGGGGAGGGGGGGAGCGCTGGGGTTGAGGAAGAAGACATGGGTGTTGTATTTTTTTTCTTTAATTTAAAAAGAAAATAGTTAAAACCCCGAAAAAATAAATAAAAAACTTAATTTTAGATAAATTTTATAGTTTTCACGCGCCTCTTTTATGTGTAATACACGCGTGTGACACATGGTAAAAGAGGT
The DNA here is from genome assembly GCA_026770625.1 of Nicotiana glauca. Taxonomy (NCBI): domain Eukaryota; kingdom Viridiplantae; phylum Streptophyta; class Magnoliopsida; order Solanales; family Solanaceae; genus Nicotiana; species Nicotiana glauca. The sequence continues at coordinate 34,677 of MU740918.1, read as the reverse complement.
GTGTAATTGACACTTAAAAAAATTTTGATGTGTAACACTATTCCCGTGTTTAACAAATGTGTAAGATGGATTTGAGTGCAAGGTCGATAAATAAAGTATGTATTTTGCCTTTTAAATTTTTGCCTACAATATTTTGTAACAACAACATATCAAAAGTCCATCCATTACTCATCAGTCAAAACACATTTTTCAAGTAATTCTACAAAATATAGACAACCAATTGGTTACCAAATACCAACCTTACCCATCAAGATTAGCTTTAAATATCACAGTAGCAGCAATAATAAGATTTTGTTTTCTCATAGCCTAGATATCGCCGATGGCTAGCAGAGCACGAATCAAAACTTGGTGGATAATGAGGTCGTCCTTCTACCATTCTTCAGTAAAAACCAGGTTTTTGTTAGCAGCAGAATTTGAACTTGTGACATGTGCCAACCACAAATCATGCATTGCGTTCTAACCACTGAACCCAAGCCCTGGGCCAACAATCACAGGACCTTTTACGAGTTATGTTTACATTTTTTTGAATAACTAAGGAGACCTAAATGGAAAACCTTAGCTGCAAATGCAAATGCCAGTTACATAGCGAATGCACTCTTACCCATCCTTTCCTTGACATATTACCAGTTCATGTTTCACAGTTTGCTATTTCAAAAATTGCCCCTAAATCTGCATGGAAACCATAAGAAACAAACATGTGGAAAATGAGTATGAAGTTTCCTATATAGACAGACTAATGAAGCCTATAACCCACATACAAATTAAACACGAAGTAAGTAAATTGATCGCTATAGGACATATTAGCAAAGCATTTTCCTACAAGGAAAAAAATGTTTAATAACATGTTAATGAAGCATCTAATGAACCAAAATTATGTGTACATAATTCTTTTGCAGTTAAAGAAACAGTTGGAAGTAAATTGTCTATGCCGGTCCTCAAAATGTCACAGCTGGGTAATTATCCAATATAATCGGCGTTGAACTAAAATACCACCTTTGTCATCCCACCTTTTGACAACCTTTAGGGTAAGCGGGCTGTTTTTTGAAGTACAAATAACCCAAAGCCAAAGCTAGTTGAAATTTTTTAGATTTCCCAGTTTTACATCCTTAGTGTGTATAGATTAAGTGGGTTATCTATCAAAGTAAGAAATATATTAGAAAGAAACTTGTGATGTTTGACAAAAGTATCATTAATGAAGATGTTACAAGAAACCATGTTATGATAGAATCTTCAAAGAATAGATGCTTTTTCCGTTTTGTAAAAATGGATCAAAACTTTTTGAGCCTTTCTACGGAAGAAAGTGGGTCCCACAAATCAATATGAAGGGATGCTTACTTTCCATCGGTTGGAATGTGGAGATTGATAATAAAATCTGGCAACATTACATGGGTTTAAGCATTTGCATGATTTATTGACAAGTATTCTCTGTGATTTGAAGGTCATAATGCTACAGTTTTGTGTAATCAATAACATTGCGTTGTTCAACCAGTGACTTTATCTAATGCCAAGGACAGATCCAGTTTCATAGAAACTAAAAGTGAAAGAAGTCTAGTTCACAATATGAAGAAGTGACTTCATCGCCAATTAGTTCATGTGATCAGGGAAAGCATAAAAAGGAAGGAAAAGAAGCAAGGGCAGACTTAAGACTAGCATTAGCACACAAAAGTTTCAGCCAAGATCCGCACAATTAATATCTTAATAATGGAAGAAAGTAAAAGCACCAACTAGTATTTAAATACATATACTTGACAAGAGAGAGTAACCGCTGGGGAAAGATTTGAATAAGAGAGGACCTGGATCAGGGATTTTTGATGTAGTTGCACAAAGCTCTTGACTTGGACAAGCATCATTTTCTAGCAGATTACAAATAGGGGATCTTGCAATCTGAAAATTGAAGATGGATGAAATTTTCAAAAGATCAAATAGGCTTCAACAGTCCAACTAAAAGATGTATTTGCTTAAACTTGGGACTTTTGCTCAGCAGCTGCTATACCTTCAGGGGCCTCCTCAGAAATTTTGCTTGCCAACCTAGAAACTCATAGCTGCCAATGCAAATGCAAGTTGAGCAGAGAGTGGATTCTTGTCAACCCTACCATTGCTGCATGAAACCAGTACTTTGAGCTCCATAGTTGCCACTATTTCTGCAAGTGTTACTACATCTGCCAGCAAAACATATAAACATGGGGGACGAGTGATTATGATGTGTTTAATGTAGACAGTGAAGCTTATAAGTCTATCGAAAGCAAATTAACTAGGTATTTTATCATACTCATCTGAAGTCCATTCCCTTCTACCAATAATCGCCGCATGAACAAATACCATCCTGGAAATGATGGTAACGGATAGGATCTCTTATGACAATGCTCCGACGCTCTATCTGTGCCAAAAATTTCGCAAATAAATGGCAATCTCCACAGATCCTGAGATTCTTCCTGATTCTAATGGTCTTCTCTCTAGACAGGCTCATTACACCAAAGGCAACAGCTATTTTCTCACTGTGGTACAGAAGTGAGTCTTCCATCTGTTCACCTTCAAGATCTTGCAAGACAAAGTTTGTGTCTGGAACATATCCCACCTCTTTTAATCTCCAAATAATCTGATTTAGCTCTTTTTTAATTTCCTCTATTTGTGGATGGGAGTTGTCTCCCATAATAAAAGCATGGATCTGTTTGTTCACTTCAACCCAGCTGCATCCTGGTTCCTTCTTCACTCCTCTTTCCCTCATGGACTTTCTCAAGTCCACAACGTTTTCCCATTTGTGAGTGTGCGCATAAATATTAGATAGTAATATGTAAGTTCCTGCATCACTTGGATCCAGCTTTATAATTTGTTTGGCAGCATATTCAGCTAAATCCATTTTTCGATGTACTCTGCAGGCACCAAGCAATGTTCTCCATGTCACCGCGTCTGGTTCACATTCCATTTCATGGATTAATTTCACCGCCTCATCTAGCTTCCCAGATCTTCCAAGAAGATCAACCATGCAACCGTAATGTTCTCTTCCTGGATCAATACCAAAGAGTTTCTTCATTGAGCGGAAGTAATATTGCCCATCTGCTACCAGGCCTGCATGGCTGCAAGCAAATAAAACTCCAAGAACAGTGATGTAGTTTGGTTTGATCCCTGAGACTTTCATCTCCTTGAATAATTCCAGTGCTTTTCTGCTGAAACCATTCTGGGCACAGCCTATGATCATGGTGCTCCAGGAGATCACGTCTTTCTCTATCATCCGAGTAAATATTTGGTGGGAATCTTCCAAATTGCCACACTTGCAATACATGTCCAAAAGTGCATTGTTAAGGATTAGGTCCCGCTGGAACTTGAGTACATGAACATGGACTTGACTTCCCACTTCTAGAAGTGCCAAACTAGTACAAGCTCTAAGAACACTTGTCAAGGTCGACTGATCAGATGAGAATCCAGCTCTCTTCATTCTTTTGAAGAGAGTCAAAGCTTCATCCCCATCACTGTTTTGAGCAAATCCACCAATAATGGAGTTCCAGACAACAAGATCCCCTGTCACCATCTCATTAAAGGTGCACAATGCACACTCGAGTTGACCCATTTTGGAGTAAACATCAATAAGAGCACTTCGGACAAATACGTCAGACTCCAGACCAACTTTGAGTATGCTGCAGTGGAGCTGCCTAAGATTGGACAAGTCATCACAAGCTCTCAGAACAGAGGAGTAAGTAAACATATTAGGTCTCACACCATCTCTCAGCATGTGGATCAAAAACTCCAAAGCCTTGTTGTTGATCTTAGCGCTAGAGTAGGCAGCTATCATTGTAGTCCAGGAGACAACATTTCTGTCAGACATTTGATCAAATAAAGCTTGTGCTTGGTCTAGCATGTTAAACTTCACATACATGTTAATAAGTGTGTTAACAAGGAACGTTTTGGGCTCATAACCATTGGAGAACACATGTTGGTGAACCCGTTTTCCTTGCTCGACTGCGCCACGAGCCAAGCAGCACTTAATGAGTTCAGAGTAGGTGATGGCATCAGCCCATATCTTGTGAGTTTGCAAGGAATTTAATGCTTTCATAGCCCTGGGAAGATCCCTTTGATAGCAGTAAGTTGTGAACTCATTGAGCATATCATTACATATTATTGATCCAGTCTCATTCTGCCACTGAGTTGCTACACCAGAGTAACAGCACAGATGTTGAAGCAGATGTCCAAGTGCAAAGAGTGGAGGAGATGGACCAATAAAAACCAGACCAAATACTGGTGCGAGTTTGGCTTTGAATCTCAGTAAGGATTTCATCTCATTTTATGTTGTAGGACTGTGAAGATTTTCAGAAAAGCAATACAGTATGAGCGACAATATTAATTACCAATCAAGTGCCTTGCACAAATTTTCTTTCACCATAATTAAAAGGCAGCTCGGTGCACTAAGCTCCCGCAATGTGCGAGGTCCGGGGAAGGTATGGACCACGTTGGGTCTTATGTACGCAGCTATATCTTGCACTTTTGTAAGAGGTTGTTTCTACGGCTTGAACCCGTGACCTCCTGAAAACATAATTGAAACGTAAAATTTGCAACTCATACGATTTTAGATGTAGTTTCTACTTCTCTAGTAACTCAGAAAGTTTTATCCACGTTTAACCTCCAAAAGAAGGTCAATCTAAAATCATGAATTGAAAAGTGACAACACTAGGAGGAGAGAGCATAAACATTCAGTAGAAATTTTTGGACACTAGTATTCAAAAAAAGGGACCAGCTTATTCCACAATTAACAGCTTCTCATTAAAGAACAGAGCTAAAACGTGATTCTATATTAAGAAGAATCATATCCCTGTTTTAGCAACTCATATAAGGTCAATAAAATCTCCAAGTTCAGACCTTTTTTCCACGTGTGTTTTCCCCCCCTCTAACACTCAATTTAAGTTTAACTTTAGTGAATAAAGAGATATGAATTTGCTAATCTAATTAATTTTGGCTATGAACCTGCTCGCATAAAGTTATGTTCAATGTTTTCCAGGTTAATATAGAAGGTAAGATACGCATATAATCAAATAGGTTGTAGGCATTGCTTCAGAGTAACAAATAATAGCAGAATTTGTACTCACACTTTACAGAAATGAGACCGTAACACGAAGATTCAGCGTAGGAAATTGCAAGAATTTGGATGTTGAAACTAAGGAGTTGTCTGATTTAAAGCAATTTCCAGCTGCCGCTATTCGTAAGAGCTCGGCCCGCCCAATCTGGGAGATATTGAGGAACAGCTTTTGGACAACGTACGACTACTGCATAGTACATCTTATTAGTAACTTTGATAAAATGACAAAAATGGTCTCATATGTTTACAAGTTTAAAATAGTCCCTTAAATATACTTATAAACAGTTTAATCCTTTACGTTTGTCATAAGTTAGCATTTTTCGTCTCCAACAAAGTTTTATAACATCTTATTTTCAAGTAAAATGTAGGTATATGAAAATTTACTAAACTTTACTGAGCGAGGAGACTATGAATTAACTGATGGTTCAGCCAGTAAATGATGCAGTAATTTGCACCAAGCAACCACAAAATTAAAAAATTAAAAAGGAATAGACGATGGAACACAGTAGACTTATAAGTTATAAGCCAGCAACCTTGTTCTTGGCTAGGTGTGACATGACCTCTTCGCTACAAGATCACATGCTTTTTTGCCTTTTACATAAAGATGGTGTCCGAACTAACTTGCTCCTATTGCAACAACGCAGCATCTAGAGAGTATCTGTTACCTCTCACTAACATAAATACCGAGTAAATTATGCAAAAGGTCACATGTTGCTACTTGAGTCCCTAGGTCCCAAATAGAAACTGCATAGCAACCACATATAACACTAGTACTGTATACCAATAATAACATAATACATCAAAAGCACCTTTGCTGGGGACGGAATTTTTGAAAGAAAAGACTTTCTCCCCCCCCTGTGCAGTATATCAGATTCACGGCAAAGGGAACGGGAAGTAACGGGAGTCATGTGAAGTCATGTCGCGGGAGATAATATCTTTCGTCCATTATTCATTCAGAGTCCATTCAACTTTCATAGGGAAAAAACGTGTGTTTAACAAATCATCGTTTAAAAAGCACTAGAAACTTTATAATATATCCATTAATCCATATCAAGACTGACAAAAGCTACCTTACGAACAAAATGTTGGTTACAAGTATCCCAGAACTTAAGCAGAGAAAAGGTACAGAAAGCCTTAAAACCCAATAAATACTATGCTCCATTCTCTGTTGAGATCATTTTCTGAGCCAACATCTTTTCGATTATCATCTTGAGCGCAGAGGCACTTGCCCGACATTTATCATCTGAAAAGCAAGATCTTCCTTCTTCAGCTGCTTTACATAGCTGAGGATCCAGTGGCACTTCCCCAAGAAAAGGGACACCCATATCACCACACATCTTTGCAGCACCTCCACCACTGCTATCAAAAACTTCACTAAAAGCAACTAAGTTTAGCATTTCAGGGGCTTTTTCTCTCATATAAGCCATGGCCCACTCGGTCATGTCTTTTCGCTCACCGGTTTCTGTCATTCTCATGAATTTGAATTCTGAGAGTGGCAGGGAAAGACCACTCATGTTCTCAACAACACCAAGAACCTCCACCCCGACTTTCTTGCAAAAACTAACTTCTTTCCTCACATCTATCAGAGATACCTGTTGAGGGGTTGTGACGATAATTGCACCATCTATTCCAGTTGCTTGTAGGAATTGAACAATTGAAATATGCTCATCCGAGGTCCCAGGTGGAGCATCAACCACAAGAAAATCAAGCTCTCCCCAATAAACTTCTTTGAGGAATTGCTTAATTAGACCATTCTTGCGGGGGCCTCTCCATATGACAGCTTCATCAGGGTTGGGAAGCATGAAACCAATTGACATAACCCCAAGGTTAGACTCAACATAAACAGGGGACCATCCAATGTTACTCTGGTGAATCTCTTGCCCTTCTAGACCAAGCATCTTCGGGATGCTGGGGCCACATATATCAATGTCAAGAAGACCTACTTGAAAATCCATAGCCGCCAATGCAAAAGCAAGTTGAGCTGAGAACGTACTCTTACCAACACCGCCCTTGCCAGACAAAACCAGTATTTTGTGCTTCACAGTTGCCATTCTTTCTACTATTGCAACCAAGTCTGCACGAAACCATAAATACAAACACTTGGAAAATGAATACGAGATGTTTAACCTTTGATAATAAAGCCTGTTATGCTACTGTGCGCAATTGTTGACAGGTAAAATATAAGTAATTGGGAAAAGCAACGGCTGAAATATACAGCATGCATTTGACCCCAGAAATGTCCCAACTTGGTAAATAAACAATCTAGTCAGTATTACACTATCAACCACTTTATCATTCAACTTTCGAGAACCTAGGGTGCCCGCATACTAGCTTTCAGTAGCAAACAAATTATTCATTAGAAAGCGTGAGTCAACAATATTCAAATTTCCTTTGTTACTTACTGCAACATATAAGAGCTACTTGAGTTACACTATCTATATGAGAACATAAATTCAAAATTAATGTACCAAGGCATTAGTTCTAAAATTAGAAAAGGTAACATCTGAATGAGAACTAGATGCCTATGCCAGAGAGGTGCTTATTAATGTGATTTAGGCATTCTATAGTGTGATTGCTTGCACGTTTTTGTGTGGAGAAAATCCTTTCTTTCATTGCTCATTCCACAACAATGAATCTTCAGAAATATAGAATTCCTTCAACTTCTTCTTAAGTTCCATTCTTACTGCACAGACTAAAAAAACCTCTCCGGCCAATCATTGCAGAGCATACACTTTGGTGCTCGGTGTTTCTCTTTCTTTTTTCTGCATATGACATGCACAGTTAAGTCATTCTTTTTTTGATTGGTAAAGTTTGCGTCATTCAGTGAACTTCAGTTAAAAGTTTATCCTTTCTTTCTTAAACGCATTCCCAAGTTAAGGATTTAAAATTTTGAACTAATTCCTGAGTTGATGATCTTAATAAGATTCAAACAAATTGAATTAAGCATCCTTCCTATATGACTTCAGCTACTGTATGAACATGGGTATATAGCCAAGAACATCAAAAAGACATAATGCAATAAATAACAAACATGACTGAAATTACTGGGAAAAACTATAGTTTCTAAAACAGCAAGCAACCAACGATAATATACTGTACGCATATGTATCTTGTACTTCAGTAACAAGTGCACTCTAACTGCTGATAGTGCTTCATATGTAATGTTGCCGATAGTAACTTAATAATAGCCCCTCCATTGTGTTTCACTAACATAGTTTAACCACCCTGACTATTAAAAAAGAAAGACGAAGATATTATGTTGAGGTTACTTTGAACTATGTTATACACAAGCTTGTAATAGTACTATAAGTGTTACCAAATGATTACATTCCGAATTCTAGAAGAAAGAAGCTTTTGCCACTTTTATAATGTCAAACTAATTGGGACGGGATGTCTTTCTCTTAGCATTTGGAATAAAGCAATTGAATTTTTCTCATCCCCATAAGCTTTGGGGCGCAGAGTTAACCCGATAAGATGCATAATCCAATCCAAGTGCGCACAAGCTAGCACGGCAGTAGGATATTAAAAAATAAAAGGGATAACATTCCAAGTCACAAAAATTGACACCTAACATTTCAAGGCAAGAAAAACAAGTTCAAACAAAGTATTTTACAGAATCATATTGTGCACAATTAAAGAGCAAAATAGTGATGGAAAAAGAAAAGACCTGGGTCAGGGCCTTTAGGAGCAGTAGCACAAATTTCCTGATTGGGACATCCTTGGCAAGCATCCGATTTTCCTGCTGTTTCTGATTGTGGACCTGGGCAATCTGAAAAACCAAAAACAAAATAAAACAAATATAGCGCTAATAAACAATTAAATACAAGAAGATAAAAACTTAAGCTTTAAATCAACCAATATACATACGTTCAGGAGCATTTTCTGGGATTTCATTGGACCCTCCTCCGTTTTCCATCTTTTTCCCCTTAGCTTTATCAACGTGCAGGAGCAGCTAGAATACAGCCCAAAGAATATAAATTTAATTACTGCTAAATCAGTAATTGCAAATTCGAGTACCTTTTTTCTGCTGCAACAAGTCGATAGTTGTCGGTCTAAGGTTTTACAGAACTCAGCGAAATTTTTGTACCGCCTTTTAGAGAAATGCCTGTATACTGTTGTAAATCGTTTTGTATATTAGGGCTATTGAGTTTACGGAAAAGGTCCAAAAATACCCTCGAACTATCGGAAATAGCTCAATTATACCCTCCGTTTGCTTTTGGTGCTAAAAATATCCTTGCCGTCACTTTTTGGGACCAAAAATGCCTCAGAACTAACAGATGGCACAATAATACATACCCTGACCAACATGGAAAAAATATAGATATCAACCAGAGTGGCTATCAGACCCACACATAAATATCATCCAAGAAGCTTCAGAATCATCATCCCAAATACAACACAAAACCTTAAAAAAATTCACAGAATCGTAACTAATCCCTATGCTCGAAAATGACACCTTAAACAAAAAAAAAAGTAGTATTTTTCATCCAAATAACAGTACATCACTATTACGTAAAATAAAAATTTGAGATTATCCCAAAATCATAAACCCTAGTCACAAATAACCCATCACCTAAACCAGCTAATAATCGTTGAAAAGCTTAACTAAGATAAAGGCTTACCTAAATACCTTCAGATAATGGTAAATAAAACAACTTTTTATTCCTCTGAAATCGCCTCTCTAAGACACCTTTAGGGGTTGTTTGGTATGAGGTATAAGGATGTATAAAGGCGGTATAAAAATTTAATACCATTTTAATACTTTGTTTGGTTAGTAAACCAGGTATAAGTTATCCCGGTGTTAATTTTAACACCAGAATAACTTATACCTTATAAAAGGTGGGGTAATTAGCACCGGTATAACTTATACTTTCTTCTTATAAATTATGCGATTGTCATTCTTAACACAACATACCAAACAATGAATAAACAACAATCCCAGAATAACTAATATCAGCATAACTTATCCCAATATAACTTATACCGTCATAATTTACATCGGTATAAATAATATTCCAACCAAACGACCCCTTAGTCTTTGGAGGGGTAAGTGAGAAATGAGGCGTAAAATCATTTTACCCCTTTAATTAGAAGATCGGGTCGCAGGTTACCATTTAGGTTAATGAGTAACTTATATGGGTTAGTGAGTTGTTAAGTATTTTATTACAAATAGGATATACATGTGGTCCCAAAAAGTGACGGCAAGGATATATAATTGAGTTATTTTCAATAGTTCGAGGATATTTTTGTACCTTTTTCAATGAATTTATATCACAGGAGAGATAAAAGAAAAGGAACGTAAGTAGAAATGTTTTACTTGTTCTATTACGTTTGAGTGTAGATTAAAAGTAATCTCTTGAATACGCATTGCATAGTTTGCACCCCTCAAATTTAGACAAAAATTAACAGTTTGGATCTTTATCAAATATTTAATAAATTTTTTTAAAAATATGAAAAATGTATTAGTAGAAACCTACATTAGAGGTGCAATTTGTAGTTTTTTCTATTTTTGGTCAATTGCTTAGAGTTTGATGCAACTTTTGGATGTGCAATTACTAATTTCTGCTATTTTTGGTATCTAGTGCACCTTTAAGGATTTGATTGGACTTTTATGGTGTTTAAGTTTAATTTTTTTTTTCCCTAGATTTTAGGTCAATTAATGTACGTATATTGTTAAATATTTGGTGGAGACCAAAAGTGTCGATTTTAGCGAACTTAAAGGTCCAAAATATCTCAATGTAATACTTAAGGGACTACTTTGAACCTACTCTCAAACATAAGAAACTACTTTCATTGTAGATTTTAATTGTAGTATAACAATAAAGTAATTAAAATGTTGCAGGCTAAAATTAGGTTAGAGAATTTTTTATTTCATATTGGCCTTATTCTGTGCTAGTATTTCTATTTTCACGTGATTTGCGTAATTTCGCTTTTTAAAAAAATATTATTTACATTTGTCCCTTTTAAATTTGTATTTTCTTTTTTGTCGAAATGGAAATATTTTATTCAACTAAGTAAGCATATACCCAGAGCCAGCTCATTTGGACTTATAGAGTTTGTTCTTACAAAAATAACCAAATCTAAACCTATATAGCTAGTTCAAATTGGAAACCTATCAAGATGGCTCAGAGTTAGAGCTGTCAAAACGGGCCGGGCTGGCCCAGTCTAGCCCTTACGGGCGACGAAAGTTGATGGTCTAGGACGGGCTGACCCTTTATGCAAAAGGACCTTAAAATGGCCAGCCCTAAGAGGGTCGCGGGCTAGGACGGGTCATTCCTTTATTTTTAGTCTTCTTTTATAAGATAATTTTATTTTCAAATAATTAATTAATTGACTTAACACAAATCAATACATACATCTAAAGCCGTCAAAATATAGTAAATAAACAAAAACAAAAGCCTAAATATGATCCATGTACATATACAGATACATACAGAATAGACATAAACCCAAAGTAAAATGGAGAAATACGCGTATGCATGGGAATAAAATGTAAAGTAAACATATCATTAGTCATGTACATAATGGATTGAATAGTCCAAATATTAAACTTATTTATTTGTAAGATAGAAAGATTAGTAAACTCAAGAAGAAGAAAAAAACGAATTACCTTGTAGTAAGTCGTCGATGCCGAAGATCAAAAGAGATGTAGCGATAAAAAATTGAGGATTGAGGGGAGGGAGGCAGAGAATTGCGTTAGTATGTTGACTATTGAGGAAGAAAAGTTTATGATTAGAGTGCAAGACTTCCGTCTTTAGCCCATTCTAAATCTTTACTTCATTTTTTTAATTTAAGGTTTGAATTAATAAATTATTGGACTGCGGGCCAGCCTCAACCCAGCCTCTGTCAAGCCTCAAGGGCCGCGGGCTAATTTGGGTCGGCTTCTTAGCCTCAGTTGTGAGATGGGCTTAAAATATCTTAGCCCAACCCTACCCTAGTAACGGGCTGGATTGGGCTGGCCTCATGGGCTAAGCCCATTTTGCCGGCTCTACCAGAGTACTTTTCCATTTACAATTAACTTGCGCAACTATATGTAATTGTCGTACTATTTTTTTAAGAGAAATTTTCAAAAATCACTATTGTTTAGTGGCTACTAATTTTATATTGCTAACATATACATAATTACTTCTTATAGCTGCTATTCAGTTATTACGGTAGTGTATTCGTTATATTCACGTTAATGTATTCATGAATACAGTAGCAAAAATCGCCTAAAAATAGAGGAGTCCAGCTGTACGTGACTGTATTCAAATGTATTCACGCCATGTATTCATAAATACAGCAACGACAATCACCTTTAAAATAGGTCTGGCCAGCTGTCGAATAACGGAAATAGGATCAATTAACGTGATACACTCCTAATATAACTCAACAAAATCAATTCTAAATAAATTTCGTTGCTATTGTTCTGTATTCCATGTATTCACGCGACTACATTTATAAATACAATGAGGTAAAAACACAGGATTACAGATGTTTAATTATGTATTCCATCGCGCGAATGTATTTATAAATACAGTGAGGTAATCCGCCTAAAAAATAGTGATTACAGGCGTTTAATAATGGAAAGGAAAGCGCAATATTGAATTGTATGTAATTCTACTATATTGAATTCAGTTGTATTCAAACAACAAAAAATCGCGAAAATAGGGATGTATACAGTTCTATTAAATTTGATTGTATACATTATATTTAATTCACAGATATTCACTACTATACATTGTATTCAATTCACCGCATTTCATTCAACTGTATTCATATAAACAAAAAATCACAAAATATAGTGATATTCGGTTGTATTCAAAAAATACAGATCTTGGGAATACATAAATACAAACAAAAAATAATATATTTATATAAAAATACAATATATTTGAGCATATTTGTACATAATACAATGCATTTGTATCATTGTATCATGTGACTAAAAAAGCAAAGAAGAGAAGAAAGTTCCGTGCATCCAGATGAAAAGACTGTGTTCCATGCTTCTCCTCTTCCAAATCATGGCTTTCCTGTTCGCCTTCTGCCTCATGGAAATTAGCATATTTCATCTCATGAAGTGAATCATGTTCTTGTTTTATTTAGTTTGAGCAAAATTAATATTTGGCAGTCATGTTCTCTAATTCCAGTATTCGACCAGATGAAGAGAGAGAGAGATTGAAGAAAATTTTTGATGAGATTTTGAGTGAGAATCATGTGTTAACTGAAAGAAAGAGAGAAAAAAAATATAAACAGCGTATTTCACGCCTTAATGATAGGATATACCATAAATATCCATTTTTGCGATAAAAAATAAAAAATAGCTATAAAAAAATAATATTTTAAAATAGTTTTGATTTATAATAGATAAGGTGTATACATTTTTTATAGGAGGTAAAATTTCCTTTCTTTAACTATGTCGACATATACTACTCTCGGCTTGAAATCTCCTGGATTTCCTTTCAACCCAAATGTGATAAATGGAAGCAGCAAAAAGAAAGAGAAATTTTTCACAAACCACTATTGTTTAGTGGTTATTAGCTAGTTGTAGCTATCCTTTACTATATTACTTCGTATAACTATGTTTTCAGTTTTGCTAGAGCGTATTCGATATATTTAAGGGCGTGAAACAGGGGAGTACAGCTAGGCAATTATTGTATTCGACTGTATTCACGATATGTATTTGTGAATACAGTAACGTAAATAGCGTAAATCGTGGTCTATTCAGCTGTTTTTAAACGAAAAGTAAATCAATTAACACAAATAGACTCCTAATATAACTCAACAAACTCAATTATAAATCTGAATACATAAATACATCTGAATACATAAATCATATTAATTAAAAAACCATATGAATACATTCATGAAATACAGCGAGACAATGAATACGATGAAATACATGGAATACAACAAGATACATCGAAATACAATATAGAAAAAAGACGATGAATACACTAAAATACATAGAATACAGCGAGATACGTTGAAATACAATGAAAAAAAGGGTAACAGACTCTTCAAATTGCTCAGCCCCAAACTCCGTCGTGTTTGTTCAAGAATGGAGATGAATCAGTGGAGAAAAAAGCAAAAGCGAGGGGGAGATGCGCGTGAGGACATGCACCAGCATACAAAAACAACTCTGGGTACCCAATAAATAGCCCATTGTCCAAAGACAAATTCGCTTAATCAAAATTGAATTTAGACAGTGAATTGAAAATGCTTTGCCTTTGAAATTGAAGGAGACGTTCTTCATATCACATGGTTTCCCTACGCTTTCCATAGATGAGTCTTTGCCCGTCGGGCACTTCTTGAAAGGCTTTAGAGAAAGAATTTTAAATCAAAAGCCGCATGCGATATTAATGACTTTTGCTCATTGGGAAAGTTCTGAACCAACTGTTAATTCTATTCGTGGCCGATACCATTCATTAGGGGTGTACAAACCGAACCGAAAAACCGCATCAAACCGAAAAGTCAAATCAAACCGATTAAAAAACCCGACTCGGTTTGGTTTGATTTGGTCTGGTATTGAATAAAAAAATCCGAATCAACCCGACATATAAATATATAATTTTTATATATATTATTTAAGATTTTATATAAAATTTTCTTTAAAAATGTCTAAAAATATTTGGGATTCTCTTGCGGGATATAAATTTTAATAGAATATGAAGTGCTCCATATTTATTGACCTTAAATAATGGGTTGTATGATAAGTTTCTTATCAAGTGTTACTGAAATACATCTATTTCTTTGTTTTTACATATTCATATCATATGTTAAGATGTATTAAATTCTTATATCTTTTTTGAATGTCAAGTGGTTATTAATATTTAGGTATCATATTGACTTTTATATTTAAATGCTAAATTCGGATAACTAGAAAGTGTATATCAACGAAACATTATTGTCGGACAATTAAAAAAATAATTATTATGTGTTAACTAATGGAATTCTCGCATAAGAATATTTTAATTGATAATATGTTTGTCAACTTTTTATATTTTTACTAAATAGATGTATACGTATCAAATATTTAACAAAGTAAGATTGAAATAATATGTAAGTAACAAAAAACCCGAAAAACCCGACAAAACCGAACCAAACCAAACCGATATAGTTGGTTTGGTTTGATTTTGATAAAAACCGAACCAACCCGGTCCATGTACACCCCTACCATTCATGACCAGGTGCTTTAATTCTCCTCTCTTCTTTGCTTTTTTACTTTCCGATTCTCTGGAAAGGAATTCATAGCCAAACTAGAAATACAATTATATTAATTTCGTTCGACGATGGAGATGAATTAGTAGAGAATCATGGTTGTATTTATGGAGAAAGATTGGGATTGAGAGAGAGAGTAGAGAAAAATCTGAAAGAATGAGAGAGAAAAATAATACAAAGCGTATTTTATGGCTTAAGGGTAGGAGGTGATCATAAATAGATATTTGGTTATAAAATCAAAAGGTAACTATGGATTAAAATAAATAATGTATCACCTTTTACGACAGAAGATAAAAATTCGAAAAAGAAATCCCAGAACGAGACATGACATCCCCTAACTTATATGATTATATCTCTTTCTTTTGGAATATCCAAAACGTTTTCACTTAGTGCTTACTGGCTCCATCACATTCGATCGCCTGTGGATAGTAGATTCAGAGGAGCCTTAGAAATAAATCACATGATATGCCACAGCCACCACAATTAGATAATCTATACCCCCATAAGATGTCAATGTTAATAGTAAGAGCAAACAAACTCTACACATTAAATTGATCTATGTGCAACCTTATCACGAGTGAAAAGTGTTTTGACTCTCCTCCCACCATTCTTACCAAGAACACAATCCTTAATAAGATGGTGTTGCGGTCAAAAATTAGTGTAGAAAATTAATAGGTAGTTGATCAATTTCCTTATTTTTAGTTCCCTATTGCTACATGTATTTTTCGTTTCAGTCATCTTATTAT
The DNA here is from genome assembly GCA_026770625.1 of Nicotiana glauca. Lineage (NCBI taxonomy): Eukaryota > Viridiplantae > Streptophyta > Magnoliopsida > Solanales > Solanaceae > Nicotiana > Nicotiana glauca. The sequence goes on along the minus strand of MU740918.1, from coordinate 18,666 downwards.
CTTCCTATTGTTACTACTTCGTTTTCATCGCTTATACGCAATTGTTTGTCTATCCCATTATTGTTGTGTTTATGCTTTTCCTGAGACAATGGTCTATTAAAAACAGCCTCTCTACCTCCGCACTACCT
>MU740918.1:4721-15644 GCA_026770625.1 Nicotiana glauca | reverse complement strand
TGGGTTGTCTTTGAAGTTTTGTGAGAAAAAATAAGAAAGCATCCTCTAAAAGTATCAAATAATTGTCTTAGTACATTCCTGTATAATCTTATAACAAAAAATCAGCAAAAGTAAAGCACATTGAAGCTCATTGCAGATAAATCATGTACACTATAAACGATGTAAGGGACACTTAAATCCATCAATATTAGTCTTGCAATGATCTCCACATGCTTATAAGAAGACGGATATAGTCCACACAACAAGCAGCATGAACTCAAGGCACCAGAGTTGTTAAGAGCCCATTTGGACATAAGAAATTTTTCCCCTTTTTCCAAAAAAAATTCACTTTTTTTCGAAATCAACGTTTGTTCATAAAATTTTCAATTTTCACGTGAAGATGCATTTTGGAAAAATTTGAAAAACTCTAAAAAGCTGTTTTTAAAAATTTTCACTCACAAAACTTCAAAGACAACCCAAAATTATATTTACGTCCAAACACAACTCTAAATTTCAAATACCATTTTCACTTGAAAAAAATTTTACCCCTATTTTTTGAATTTTACAATTCTTATGTCCAAACGCCCACTAAATACTTCTCAATGCTTTTTGCCTCTGCTATTTGAAACCTATCCCGGAGCAGCTAATGAAAAAGCCCAGATCAAGTGTCTTTGGTACGGCAGAAAATGTTTTCTGCGAAATTATTTTCCACATATCTTGAATTGTGGAAAAGCTTTCCTCCAAGGAAAATATATGAACTCCCTCCTCCACTAGCAAGAGAAGTCATTTTCCATTGTTCTCTTACTACATATCGCTTACTTTAATCAACACTCACCCATTGTTATTCAAAGTTAATACAAGTATATGACCAACAACACTATAATTATCCCTTATCCTACACAACAACTCCATCAATCCCCAGCTTCTTAACGCGAACGTGTAGAGCGACCCACTCAAACTTTCGCGAACGCACTCCTCCTCACGCGGCCGCAATGACTAAACCACCAGTGGCCCCATAATACTCTTAGTGATCGTGATACTCCTCCGCAATCGCGATGACTAATAACCCAGCGCCAGAAATCAGAGAAAACATCAATGCCAATATGAGGAAAATGATATGAAATCACTCCGGAACTCACCGAGCCCCCGTGAGATCCCGTCCGAACATACCATTGCTAGAAGGAGCGCTTGAACCTTCAACCTTGTAGTTAACAGCCACACGCTCTAACCAAATGAACTATTCCAGCTGCTTATTCATTTTAGACTATAGGTTAACTAGTTTTAGGCTGATTATCAATCTGCCGTAATCATCCAACTTCATCCAACCTTAGGAACAGAGCAAGCAATATTTATATCTAACCAAACACATGAAAGTTATCCTGTAAATGTAAAAAATTAATTTTAACAAAAACTAAAATTCATGAAAACACTTTCCTTCATACCAAACACACTCGAGAGTCGAGAAGCTTATTTATTTCCCAAAACGAAATTAGATGAACATTCCTAATGTTAAAATTAATATACAACAGCACCATGTATAATCAAACGTTTAAAAGTACCAACATCACAGTTAAATAAACAAGAACAAACCAACATTTTAATCAGATCATAGAAACCCACTTAATACTAACAAAAACAAAGACTACAAAACAAACAAGAGAGAGAAGGAAATTATACCCTTTTCTCGCCAAGGAAATTCCTGATCTCAATGGCCTTATTCCCTCCACTAATAGACGCATTGATAGGAAAATGAGCATACACAAAACGCATCTTGTAACGGTACCCTTTAGTGACACCAGTGATCAAATTCTCAACGTGACTAAGTGCTGTACGGATTGCAGCAGTAGTCTTACGTGAACCAAACCAAGCATCAATCTTGAGCTTTTTTTTGCCTGTTTCTTCATCTTTAATGAGCTGAAAATCAAGATTTAAATGCTTGAAGTTTCTAGTGAGTTTTCCTCTTGGTCCTTCTACTTCTATTTGCTTTGCTTTTACTTTGATGTTTACCCCATCTGGGATGTCCATTGTTTCTGATGACAGTATTGTCTTCATTTTGCTTTACTCTCTCTCTCTCTCTCTCGCCGTTTCTGTGAAGACAGCAAAACCCTAGCGGGGGAATTTTGGTTAAGAAGGTGAGTTAGGGATTAATAAACCTAGAAATGATTAATGATGTCTTGGGTTATTAGGCTTATGGGCCTTCAAAATATGGCCAGACCAATACTGGTTTAGTTAGAGAGAAAATCTCACTTTATAGCTATTAATTCTAAATTATTTATCCTTTAATGTCCATGTCCAAATTATTTACTACTCCTGCCTATGGAACCTAAACTATTTACCCGGTTTTTCTCTAATAATATGAACGTGCGGCTTGTTCCAGCTCAACTGTTTTTCCAACTCGTTATTGTCGCTAATCTCTGACAAAGTATAATTTTTTACCGCTCAAACACCGTTGACTTGCAAATTCCCCTTTGCTTGCTGAAGACACAGGAAATGGGAAACTACATTTTAGGTGTTTTTCCACGCCAATCAAAACCTTAATTCGATCAATGCCTTCAGGAACAACAATTTTTGGAATAGCAACTGCTACTAACAAAAGGGATGTAGAACTCTAACAATTTAGTAATTGAGTATTAAGTGATTAATATTAAAAGTAATTAGCAAATTTTTCAAAACCGAAACAATTAGTACCTGCAACGAAGCAGAACTTGAACGTTTAGTGTTACAAATAATTATTTGTAATATCTTTTGAGAAGTTCATAGTGATATATTGTAAGAAAAATTAGATCAACCATTGAAAGACCTTGAACCTTGAAACTTGAAAAATCATAAATTGCATTTGTCGAGTTTGTAATTGTTTGATTAGATTTGGCTCGCGTGATTAAAATATCGATTGGCAACTGTAACCAAGTGTTGAGTCAGCTTGGTCGAGACTTGGAGCTAATTTGAGGTGATTGAGATCGAAATTTTCAGTTGAAAATCGAAGAAGAACACAACTACAGTAATAACCGAAGAAGCACACTATTACCTAACAGTATACCGCTATAGTATACTAATATACTATAGGAGTATATAGTTATACTACAACAGTATACCATTATAGTATACAAATATATTGTTATGGTATACTCTAAGAATATGCAAGATATTGTAACAATATGCTGTAATAGTATACAATATACTATAATAGTATTCTTATTACCTGTAAATTCACTTGCCTTTTTCCTTTTAATTTGTTTTAAGCTTTGACCTAGCGTGAGCGGCAAATTGAAAATGCAAATAAATAAATAAATTATAGTATGCTATATAATGTAATGGTATACTTTTACAATTAGATCCTTTTAGATTTTTTTAAATTTTTTATTGACAACTGATATTATTTCAGTTTAATAATTGAATTAAACTTTTTTTAACTCTTTGCGTACAATTGTATACCCTGTTGATATAACTATATATTATACTGGTATCAAATATTAATTAATATTTTTTTGGTTGTATTATCTATATTTAATTGGTACATGATTTGATTTTTATTTAGTAATAATATATATATAGAGAATAATAAAAAATAGTGAAAATACTAAATAAAATTGGATTATGAAGAGAAAAGGCATGTAAAAAAAGAAGTTAAATGAAATTAGAATAGGAAAAAAGAAAAAAATAAGAAGAAAACGAGGAAAAAAAGGAGAAAAGAAAAAAGAAAAGAAAAGAAACATAGAAATAAAAAAGAAGTGGAGATTAAAGGAAAAATTCCCCACAAAACCTATAATGGGTAGGAAATATAATAAGTTTATGGATAGGAAAAACAAATGGATAGACAAGGGTAAATAATTTTATTTTTGTGGGTAGCTGTGTCAAAATCCCTTAGTTAGAAGGGCGATTTACAGCGGTACCCTATTTTTATGCCACCTTTTTAACCTATATAATTTTTTATTAAATTATTGATAAACTAACAGAAAATCCGTGTTAATATGACCATTATACCCTTTCCAAAACATATAAAAGTGCGTCTCTCCTCCATATTCCCATATTCAAATTTCAGATCTCCCCCGTATCTCCTCCATCAGTCCGTTCCTCCTGAGAACGCGTCTTGCATTCAAATTCCATATTCAAATTCAAATTCAAATACATTGTAAGTATTCAAATTCATCTCCAGAATTCAAAATAATTTTTGAATTATATGTTTTCTGATTGATTGATTGAAGTTGTTTGACGAACTTCACTGATATGCTGAATTCTAAATCTATTTGACGATGAATTCCTCTTACACTGGATGCTGAAGTCTTTTAAATCTATATTATATTAAAAGCACGAAAGCCCTTAGCAAAATGTCGTTCGCCTTTTTTGCCTTTTAAAAATAGAGTTCACACTAAATAAAATAGTCATTTGACTATTTTTCTTATATTTGGAAATATTTATTTAATTAATTTTTTAATATTTAGAAATATTCAATTAATTATTTTTCGAATATTTAAAGCTTTAATATTTCCTTCCATTTTTGGAGTTCAGTGATGTTCAATTCACACTAGGGAAGCTTAAATCTTAGAGAATTAATTTAATTTTCCAATTCCTTCATTAGGAAACTTTAGCTCTTTTCAATTCCTTCACTAGCAGGTATCGTATGATTTTCAATCCACTCAGTTGGAAAGTTTCGTTCTTTTTCAAACTCTTAAAAATATACTTTAAATAGTAATATAGTTATTTCCTAATTTTATAAACTTTAAAATTAGCTAAAATTTTGACTATTAAACCTTTTTCTTGTCTAAAATATGTATCTTTTTATATAATCTATATCTATATCTATATTATTATAAAAGCATGAATACAAAGTCGGTTTACAAAAATAATCTTATAATATTAAGCATAATAACTCATCATAAAAGGATATAACCGGAATTCTAGATATTAATATTATAATCCTATTAGTTTTAGGACATTATACTATACGTTAAAATCCTACACGATACCAAGACAACTTATAACAAGAATTGTAGCAACGAAATAAGTGGCAGAATCACTTATATGGACGTTCTACCTTTTGTTTAATCTCTATGATAAATATTTCTCACATAAAATAAAATCATAGAAGAGAAACTAATTGGAATTTGAAGATCACTATTCAATAATCGGCTTTTGTGATAGAATGATAAACGAGAAGTCGAGAACCTAATTTTAATCCAAATTTTAAGGATATTAAATACAAATGGAGGACAAGTTATTCACCCAAATCACTTTTACTCTTATCTATATCAATATTATTATAAGAGTATGAATAAAATGTTGGAGTACAAAAATAATATTTTAATATTAACCATAATACCTCATAATAAAAGGACATAATCGGAGACATTAGCCTTGTAATCCTATTAGTTTTAGCCTTTTAGGACATAATACTACACGTTAGGAATCCTACATGATAACCTTTAAGAAACCTATTAGTATAATTTTTGGCATAAATATATAATACTATATGTTAGAATGTACACCTAATACGTTAGGAACATGTTTAATTTTCTATTAGTATAATTACTTTGGGGATATGGACATATTTTTAGCCATGTAATCCTATTACTTTTAGGATATACTTCTTAAGAAATTCCTATTAGTAATTTAACTTAAAAACGTATTATATTGTCCAAATTCATTTAGAAACATGAGAGCCTATATTATTATAAAAGTACAAATATAATATTGATAGACCAAAATAGCCATAAAAATATTAAATAGAAGAACTCATAGGGCAAGGACATCGATGTAATAATTTTTTTGGACTAAAATAACTTCTATGTTAATTTTTTAAATATGTAATATTTTAAAATTAATACAATCTTGTCCATTGAATTCTTATTAAAAATATGTAAGAAGTTTTAATAAAATTAATTTCATAAGAATCCTCCATATTAGTAATATATTACCACTATATAATATTCAATACCAAGAAAAAATAAAAGAAATACTAAACGGACTGCATAAATTGTTAAAATTGAGGGGAAAAATACATACGGTAATATATTATTATATTATATTTGAACTGCTTTCTTACTCAAATAATATTTTTTATTATTAGCTTTTCGTGTAATATAGAAAATATACCCAATTATTAAAGAACAATCAAGAAATTTTTTAAGAATATAAATGTGTGAGAAAAGAAAGAAAAAGGTTGGTAAGAGCCAATACCACTAATGGTTTTACAAATATAAAGATCTAAAAGTGGAATATCAGATTGATCTTTTTACTTTTTGAAAATAAAATTTATGATGAATAAAATTATAATTCCGGTTAAATATTCAAATATGAGATGAACTAATAATAAGAATTTAAATCAACAGAAATTAATTATATTTTATGTTAAAATCAAATAATCAAATCTTTCAAGTAATTATTTAGCAAGAAAATCAAATTAAATTATTTTTTAAATTCATCATATGCATAAAATTATTTTTCAAGTTAGAAAAAATCTTAGAGTACATAAATTTATTACATAAAAGAGTGTTAGAGATTAAAAAAATAGATTATAAAGTAAAAATATTAGTATAATATTATGAAGGCCATACACGTGTTTGAGGAAGCACAATCAAAGCTAAATTCTGAACAAGAATAAGCTTTCAAGACTATATTATAAAAATTCGACTAGGTATATCAGGATTATCCTTTGTAGATGCCTCCAGCGGAATCGAAATAATATTCTTATGTCATGTATTACTTACAAATGTCTATCAAGAGGCATGATATTGTTAGCAATAAGACAAGTGGTGTACCATCAACGATTTTATTATGAGGTCGTACAACTCACTTTAGATTTAATATACCTCTTCAAATATCTGAAATAATCATAAATGTATCAAAGCAGAGCAATAGTACTAGATTTATAAGAAAATCATAAGTGATAATATGGGATGAAGCGTTTTTGGCTAAGCGTCAAATAGTTGAGACAATCGCCTAACGTTTTAGAGGCATATTGGATTTCGATGCACCGTTTGGTTGAAAAGTAATAGTTTGGGAAGTGATTTCTGTCAAATATAATCAATAGTTCCAAAATTAACCAAACCAAAAACTGTAAAAGCTAGCTTGCCAAAATTATACTTACGACATCAAATGAAAAATATTCAAATGACAAGAAATATAAAATTAAGAAAAAATTCTTGACTTCTTGCTTCATATCGGAAACAAAGAAGAGCATCTAATAAAAGATGATTTAGTTCTTCTAGAAGACTTGATTATCAACCCCAATAGTAATAATAATGCATTTAATAAGGAAAATATTTTCATCATTAGATTAAAACGCAATTTGTGCAATTACATGATAGAAATTAAAGAGCTATTTTAGCTAGCAGAAATGAATATGTTGATCAACTAAATAAAATGTTGATTGTTAAGTTTTATGGTAAAAAATAATTTCAGTTTTGACTCAACAAAAGATGATACCAATAGTTACTACCAAGAAGAATACTTAAATACTTTAATACCAAATGACCTTCTACTGTATACATTTGTTGGTAAGTTCGTTATTTCTTACGTATGTTAGTGTCACCATATATATAATAGACTACGTTAAAATTGGTCTTCCATTGCATACAGGTTGATTTTGACGAAAAATATGATGTCATGTTACTGAAAACTTAGATCCGCTGAACAACTTATGTAATAGTACACGTATGGTATATAGAAGTTTTGTCAATAACGTCATACACGCAAAACTTACGATACTGGTCAATGTGCTTCTAAGTATGTGTTTATCCCCGAATTCAAAGTCTGCTTCCTAAACTAAGGAATATCCTTTTAAATTTGTGTGAGAATAATTTTCAATATGTTTATGTTTTGTAGTTATAATAATTAAAGCACAGGGACAAACATCCTAAATATTGGACTATATATATATATCAGAATATGTTTTGTTGCACGAATAACTATATATTGCACTTTCAAGAGAGATATCAATATCGACAACAAGAGTTCTGGTTATGGTAGAGTAACCAAGGCAATAGAAGAAAATATATAAAAAAAAATACCGTTTATAAAGAAGTGTTTGGTAAGATACCATCACATTAGATACCTTTACAATACATAATTATCTACCTAACATGACTAAAATTGATCATTTATGTACGTCCAGATGATGTTCTTTCATTTTGAGTTCACGTATTATGCTAATGTAACAATCTTTTTCGGCATTTAGATGATTGTCATAGTATTTTATATAAAATTTCTCTCATTAATTAAATTTTATTGTTCCTTCGTATAAATAAATATTTAAATCATCATGTACTATTATTAATGTGCAACGCACGTTTATAGATACTAGTATTACTTAAGCAGGAGGCTAAAGTTTTCCTCTTACACTGCTTAAATTAAAAAAATGAAATTGTACCAAAAAAACTTCGGCCTAGGAGCTGAAGTTTTTTAGTTATTACTTAAAAACTTCAGGAGGAGGCTGAAGTTTTCCTCCTACACTGGCTAAATTAAAAAATCATACTGCACCAAAAAAACTACGGCATAGGAGCTGGAGTTTTTTAGTTATTACTTAAAAACTTTAGCAGGAGGCTGAAATTTTTCTCCTACACTAGCTAAATTAAAAAATGGCGTAATACATACGGAGACACCTAAAATTTGCACGATCTTTCACTAAGACACTTAAACTAAGCCTCTTTCCAATTAGACACGTTTCTTAGGCAATTCTCGTACCAATTAGACACTTAAACTAGGCTCTAACCCATGACTTTTTTATATCATATAATAAATCCCTACAAATATCGTTACAAATAAACTTAACTTTATAACTAGATTTATAGCACCTCCAAAACTGTTTTCTCCTTTCCTCTCCTTTCCTCTCCTTTCCATTTCTTATGCCAATTAGACCAGATATGCCTGGCACACATTCTAAATTCAGCATTGGGTAAAATTTCACTCAGAGCTGCAGTAAATCCCTACATAATAATTAATAAGCCAGCAAAAAACGTATCTAATTGGTATGAAAATCACCTAAGAAACGTGTCTAATTGGAAAGAGGCCTAGTTTAAGTATCTAAGTGAAAGATCGTGCCAACTTTAGGTGTTTCCGTATGTATTACGCCTTAAAAAATCATACTGCACTAAAAAAACTTCGGCCTAGGAGCTGAAGTTTTTAAGTTATTACTTAAAAATTTCAGCAGGAGGCTGAAGTTTTCCTCCTATACTGGCTAAATTAAAAAATCATATTGCACTAAAAAAACTTCGCCCTAGCAGCTGAAGTTTTTAAGTTATTACTTAAAAACTTCAGCAGGAGGCTGAAGTTTTCCTCCTACACTGGCTAAATTAAAAAAATATATTGCACTAAAAAAACTTCGGCCTAGGAGCTGAAGTTTTTTTTTATTACTTAAAACCTTCAGCGGGAGGCTGAAGTTTTCCTCCTACACTGGCTAAATTAAAAAATCATATTGCACTAAAAAACTTCGGCCTAGGAGCTGAAGTTTTTTAGTTAGTACTTAAAAAGTTCAATATGAGGAGCTGAAGTTTTTTAGTTATTACTTAAAAAGTTCAGCATGAGGAGCTGAAATTTTTCTCCTACACTGGCTAAATTAAAAAAATATATTGCACCAAAAAACTTCGGTATAGGTGCTGTAGCATTTTAGTTGTTATTTAAAAACTTCATGCTTGAACTAATGCCGAAGTTTTTTAGTTATTACTTAAAAAGTTCAGCATGAGGAGCTGAAGTTTTTCTCCTACACTAGCTAAATTAAAAAATCATATTGCACCAAAAAACTTCGATATATGTGCTGTAGCATTTTAGTTGTTATTTAAAAACTTCATGCTTGAACTAAAAAATACCTGCACTAAGTATTTTATTATCATTTTTCGAAAAACTTCATACCAAAAAAAGCTTATGATTTCAGGAATATGCAAAATATTTTTCATATAATTTTTTGTATGCTGAAGGTTTTTTAGTTCATCTGCTAAATATGCTTAATATTTTATTGATCAATATGTAATTTTTAGATTAAGTTTTTTTTAATTATTCTGTTATTTTATAAGTTTAAAAAGAATTTTTAGTTCATGCTTGAAGTTTTCATCAAGCACTGTGTATTTTATTATTGTTATTAGAAAAAAATTTCAAACCAAAAAATGCTTAATATTCGGATTAGTTTTTGTTAATTCCTGCTGAAGTTATATAGTTCATTTCCTCTGCTATTTTTTGAATTTAAATAGAATTAATATTAAAAAATGCAGAAAAAACTTATAATAAAAATTTAATATTTCATTAAAATATAATAAAAGATAAAAACAAAATACATAAATAAACAAAACAAAAAAATTAATCGTCCATGCCATCATCATCATTATCATCGTTGTCACTTCCAGATGGACGAGCATCTTCATCAGCAAGATTGTCAAATCTTGCATACATCACAAGCGTATCAAACTTGTTGTTAATTTCTTCGAGCTCTCTGTCGTACTTTTCTATGACCTCATCAAGCTTCAACTCAAATGCCTCAATGATGTCTTGCTTGATCTTGTCTACTATTGTCACGATCCAAATTCCATACCCGGTCGTGATGGCGCCTCTCGTGAAGACAAGGCCAGCCAACAACCCCCAAATCCTCTTATTAAACCGCTATTAAACATAATGAATAGAAATACATCTTAGTGGCGTTTAACTATCAATTTCATCCCAATACAACCCGATCGAGGTGTCACAGAGCATCTAATGAGTAGGAACACTACTACTGGATCAAACAAAGTACATGTATACAAGATGAAACTGAAATTTAAAAGTGGAATGCGGTGCCGCAAACGCTGGCGGTCACCTTGCTCAACTACTACCATATGGCCTTCAGTCCTGTAATAACCCGCTACCGGGTTGAAAATACCTGCAACTGCACGCATGGTGCAGGCAGTAAAGTGAGTACTTCCAACTCAGTGGTAATAAAAGTGAATAACAACTGAAAGTACAAAATCTCAAAAAGGCACAAAT
>MU740914.1:0-27339 GCA_026770625.1 Nicotiana glauca | reverse complement strand
AACTCTTTTTATGCTTATATATATATTCCCTTTCGCCGGAGTATGTAAAGCGCCGTGTAAAAAAGAGGTGTGACACATGGCAAATCAAGTTATTATCAGATCACTCTTCCAAGAAGGAACACCGCAAGTGAGGCCACCATGCTTTAATAGGCAATATTTCTCTCACCGAAAAGTGCGTATAGAAATATATGCAAAGGCTTATGATGTTAAAGTCTTGAGAGTTATCAAAAAGGGGAACTATCCTCTTATCATGACCCAATTTCCAAACCCCGGCCGTGATGGCGCCTCTCGTGAAGACGAGGCCAGCCAACTAACCCCAATTCGTCTCTTTGACAATTATTAAACCTACATGAATGGATAAATACAACTTAACGATAATAATATCCGATATTTACAACCCAACACAACCCGACCGTGGTGTCACTAGTCACGAGCATCTAAAGATGACTGAACACCACTACAAGGCCAATAATATATGCAAAATAAAATCTGGAGTTAAAAAGATGAAGTCCCGTGCCGTGAACGCTGGCGGTCACCTTGCCCACTACAGGAGTAATACCTTCAATCAGCTATTAACCCGCTTTCGGGTGAACAATACCTGCAACTGCACGCGAGGTGCAGGGAGTAAAGTGAGTACTCCAACTCAGTGAGTAATAAAAGTAAATAATAACTGAGCAGCAAGAAATCACGTAAAGCAACCAACATGTTGTATAGAAGCCGGGTACAATTTCTGAGAAAACAGTAAAATCTATGAAATCTTTAGAAATACCTTGGCTTAGTTCAGTTCTCTTTTGAAAATGGTCTTTTCAAAAATTACGAAAACGATTTCAGAACAGTTAGTGCTGATAAGCATAGAAAATCCGCCGCTCGGGCACAAGTACCACCGTATAACAGGTAAAAGACAAGTAAATATGCAAGATGAGCACATAAAAGTTTGCCCCTCGGGCTCAGTATCAGTCACACAGTACAACATTAGCCCCTCGGGCTCACTCCCAACTCACATCAGCCCTTCCAGCTCTCTCCCAACTCACATCGTACAACATCAGCCTCTCGGGCTCACTCCCAACTCACAAAAACACAACATCACCCCCTCGGGCTCACTCACAACTCACCTGGGTACCTTGCGCTCACTGTGGGTGTGCAGACTCCAGAGGGGCCCCTTACGGCCCAAGCGCTATATAATCATAAGGCCTTAAAGCCTTCTCACATCACACTTGAGGCCTAAAAGCCTCCTCACATAACACTCGAGGCCTGGAAGCCTCCTCACATCACTCAACATATCCTCACAAATGGCCCTCGGCCTCAATTAGTCCAGAAATAATCATAAGCCCCTTGGGCATCAGTAAAATAATGGAGCCCGGCTCAAATAACATTAGAAATATCATTTAAATCTCAAGTTGAGTATAAATGTAGCTGAGTTCATGAAACAGAGTAATTCAATTGGACTGAGTTCAAATAATATTTCGAATAGTGAGGAAAGAGTAATAAAAAAAAGATATCCAATAAGGATTCAAGTAATCGGCATTAAGCCCAAATATGGCAATCAGCCCAGACAATAATAATATCAAATAAGTTTCAGTCAAATACGCGGTAAAATCAACAACCGGAACGGACCAAGTCACAATCCCCAATGGTGCTCTACCCCACGCTCGCTATCCGGCATGCAAGTCACTGCAATATAGAACTACAGTGTGTAAATCCGGGGTTTCAAATCCTTAGGATATCATTTACAAATATTACTCACCTTGAGCCGGCCAAAATCCTAGCTCGTTATGCCCTTGCCTCGCAAATCGACCTCCTCGCGCGTCGAATCTGCTCAAAACCACAACGAATACATTACAATAGGCTAAGGGGACATAACCCAATTGAAAAGACTCGAAAAACATCAAAATTCACAAAATTTGCAAAACCCGAGCCCCGGGCTCACGTCTCGAAAAATTAAAAAATTAACGTCACCGGCTTCCTTATCTCTCCGCGAGTCTAACCATGTCAAAATCATTCAATTCCCATATCATTTCGACCCTCAAATCCTTGATTTTATCCAAGAGGGTTTTGTACACTTTTTCAACAAAATTCTCAGATTAAACGCCAAAACGCATAATAGATTCAAGTTATACAACCAAAATTTAGTTAAGAACACTTACCCCGTTGTTCTCTATGAAAATCGGACCAAAAATCGCCTTAACCGAACTCCAAATCGTCAAAAATGGGAAATAAGAACGAAGTCTCATTTCCAGAACTTAACCTTTCTTTCTAGGCCTATTTCCGCTTCTGCGATACAAATGTCGCTTCTGCGACTTTCGCTTCTGCGGATTTTCTTCCGCTTATGCGGTTTCCCTCATTTTGCCCAGGACTGCTTCTGCAGTCCATTTTTTGCAAAAGCTAGACCGCTTCTGCGGCCTTCCCACCGCATCTGCGATTTTCCTTAAAGTCGCCCAGGACTGCTTCTGCGGTCCATGACCGCTTCTGCTGTGACTGCTTATGCGGAACTTAGTCTGCTTCTGCGGAAAAATGCCAAAGCCCCAAAACCTCACCTGCGGATCTTCTTCCGCTTCAGCAAAGCCGCATTTGCGGTCATTTTTCCGCAGATGCGGAAACATCTGCTGCAACAAAACCAGCAAACTTTCCAACTTCAATTTCTCTCGGTTAACCACTCGAATTCACCCCGAGGCCCCCGGGACCTCAATCAAAAACACAGATGTGACCCACTACCTTACTCAAAATTGCTCGAACCGTCAAAACACTATAGTTAACATCAAAATCATCATATTTCCTCAAATCAAAGCCTAAGTTCAACCAAAACTTCTGAAACTCGCATTCGATCAAAAATCCGACCAAACGATGTCCGAATGACCTGAAATTTTGCACACATATCCAAAATCACCTAACGAAGCTAAACAACTCTCAGAATTCCATTACGACCCTCGGATCAAAATCTCACCTATCAACCGGAATTCGCCAAAATTCAAACTTCGCCAATTCAAGCCTAACTCTACACTGGACCTCCAAATTCAATTCCGATCGCGTTCCTATGTCAAAAATCATCCCACGAAGCTAACCAAATCACCAGAATTCACATCCGAGTCCCCTAACTAAATATTCAAGTTTCGGTTGACTTTTCCAAAACAAGCTTCTCTTTGAGAGGCTAAGTGTCTCGTTTCCATCTAAAACCAATTCAATTCTACCCGATCACCTCAAATTATGATATTGAAACATAGAGAAGCATATTGTGGGGGAAACGGGGAGGTATCTCATAAGACGTTGGGTCGGGTCATCACACCTCTGCCATCCGCTGCTCAACCACTGGCTGATCTTGAAAATATAGATTCATATACAGATGAGCAAATGGCAGTTGTGCAAGTTAACAATAAGGCAAGGAATAAGGCATTTTGATGTTTTATACGTCAATACCACACAAGAGGGAGGGGGTCATTTTTGTGGTACCCAATTTGTCGCTTAAACTGCTTCTGGAAGGACCTGGTTCTTCTATGTGTTCCAACTACTACTGTTGCGGAATAATAAATACAGAAAATGAAGAACACAGAGATTTTATGTGGAAAGTACCCGGCTCAAAAGGTGAAAAAAATCACGACCTACTACTCAGTAGGATTTTCCCCAACACTTCACTAAATCACTGAGCCAAAACAACATTTACAAAACTTTTTATAAACCTAAGGATTACCTCTAATCCCGTTGTAGCAACCACCTTCTAACTGTTGCGGCAACTTCAAGTTAACTCTAACTTGAATACTCAAAATACCTATTATAATTGCTTCTAGATAAAGCTGAAAGGTACAATATGAAAACACCTACTACAATTGAACTAGAAATAAAGAAAGACACATAAAACTCTTTATAGAGCCGGTTCTTCAATCTGGTTCATGTATCTTCAGCTTTGCACACTTGAATAACACATGAACTGCTTGCAAAAAGCCTTGCTATTTTGCTCTCAATTCACATTTAACTTTTGCGTTTTTGTGCAACACTATAATGTGAGAACATCTTGCATTTTATAGAGTTAGTAGATGAAGAAATAACTAGAGTTCTGATGCAACTCTTCCTTGGTGGAAGAGTTCTAGTTGATTTCAACTTCTAACTCCTTCCCTATCTTGGATAGTGTTCTCTTTGATTAAGGACTCCTTCTCCTTATCAATTATCCAACCTTTTTGAGAAGGAATAAATACACCAAGTTAAACTTATCTCCTTCACGTGAAACCCACATGCTCAAATCCGCCCTTTTTGTGCACCTGAGTGATGGACCTGGTTCTTCCTGATTTCTTTTGTCAGTCTTCAAAACTAACCTTTACTTAGGCCAACAAAGTCCCCCTTTTTGATGATGACAAACTCTATGCTTTTCATAAGCTTAGGCCCTATTTCAACTCAGCTCAACATCAACACAATGTTAGAAATATTTTTCCTTTTTATCACTTATCATCAAGGATCAGGTACATTAGTTTATAAACATTACTGTTCAAAGTGTAAACCTCACTTGTTTAAAGCACAATCTTTTTCCCCCTTTGGCATCGAAAAGTTGCATAAAAATGTAAGATAACCAGATTTTAAAGCTTACTCATGGCCACTGGGGCTACTTCAAATGCAATCATGGAGTATTCATCATAGATCAAGCTAAAAATTTTTAACCATCAAAGAAATATAAACAAACAGTTAGAGCAAAAGGCAGTGAATTTCATTGATGATTGATAAGATTCTACCACAGAGCATAAGAAGAAATGCAAATATTGAAAATATGAGCAAAAGAAACAAAATTTCCCGAACTGGGTCACCGGTTGATCTACACTAGGATAGGAGGCTTAAGGCTTGGAAGAGGTAGGGGTTGGGTTATTTGCTTGGAGAAGTTTCAGCATGTCTTGAAGAATTTCATCATTCTTCTCCTTTTCCCTTGCAAGTTCAACTCTGAGAACATCTCTCTCAGATTGTACCTCAACCAATCGTGTCTTCAGCCTTGCTATCTCAGCATCTTTTTCCTCACTCTCCTGTAATAGAGCTCTGAGGTTGCTATTGATAGGTGTCCTTTTAGATGAACTAGGTTTATTGGGAATGACATTGACCTTATAATCACAAGAAAGCAGAGTATTAACCCCACTTCTTCATAGGTACCTTGAAATGTGCAAGCGCAGTTGTGAGAATGAAACCATAGGGAATGGCATGAGTTTTGGTGCCATTGATAACTCTATCAGTAGGTCCGCGAGGGTTTCATGTTCAGATGGAACAGGTTTTTCTATATTTTTCCCAAGTTGAACCAACCCCTCAGCAGCTTCGTCAGACCCACTTCCCCCTGGTTTACTTACACTCTCTTCTATTTCAGTAAGTTCCTCTCCCCAAACAACCATTGCACCAGTTTATTTTGTTGGACTAACAGGAGTGAGTGAAGAATCAACCACTCTTGTACCCCTTCCCCTCATAGTACTCCTAGCACCCTTGCTCTCTTTTTCGTTTTATTTTTACCACCAACTTCTCCAGATTCTTTAGTCTCAACACATGCTATAGATCCTACCAGCACAAATATATTCTCCAAATTTGCAGCAACTTCAGAAATTGTCTCAGGAGTAACATTAGAATCAGAAGATACATGTTCAGTTTTGGAAGACCTACTTTCTTCCCCTAGTAGCAGACTTAAATGAATCTTCAGATTTTTAGGATTATTCTTCCCTACCTGCTTTCAATTGCTTGTTTATTTTCTTGATCTGCTCTCCTTCAACGACAATCTTACAATCCATTATCTTTACTCTACTTTTCTTAGAGATTGGTGTTGTAGAAGGTGTGGAAGTGGTTTCCTGTGATGGTGATGAAGGATTTTCAGAGGTGTTCGACATATCTGGGCTAGGGTATGGAAGAGATGAGAATTAGATTGTGTTTGGAAGATGAAAGAAGAATGTGAGTTTTTGACGGCTTGAGAGAGATGAAGTAAGGAATACACTAAAGCTGATCAATATACAGGGAAATAATTGATGGGGTAACTATAGCTTTCCAGACTCTTCGAAGTTTAATTAAATTGAAATTCAGTTTTGAAGAGACGTTGGAGTGTATCCCTAGAATCTAGATACTTCCATTCAATTAGGACTCCTTTGAATTGGATAGTTCACTTGTAACGGATAAGTCCAAAAGGAGTTTGGTATTTGGTGGGACTCTGCTCATGATCCAAATATAGTTATTCAAATTATGCAGAGTGTAGAAAACATATCATGTTATCTTGATGAACCAGGTTCTTCACTGATAATTCTCTTGTGTGAGTCTAAATTTGCCAAAATAGAGAAAATATCATTAGTGATTAATGAGTCATTGTAACACATGGCACAAGAGTATACTATGGAAAGTATGATACTGATTAAGATTTAATCTAATTATACACAATTTACAGAATTTCTAACCATTTTTTTTCAATTTTTTCATTTTTTCATTTAACCTTGAACTAGTCCTTTTAGGTGATCTTAATCATCCCTAATTTAAACATGTTCCTCTCAAAGTAATCTCTATTTAAGAATTTTGTGAAGATGTTAGCAATTTGCTTATTAGTAGCACAAAACTCCATAATGATCAAGCCTTTCTCATAGTTATCCCTCAAAAAATGGTGTCTAATATCTATGTGCTTAGTTCTCTTATGATGAACCGGATTCTTAGTCATACTAATAGCACTAGTGTTATCATAGAAAATAGGGATGTAACAAACTTCAATACCAAAATCCATCAACTGTTGCTTGATCCACAACAATTGAGCACAATTATGAAGCAGCGACAACATACTCAGCTTCAGCAGTAGATAAGGCCACTAAATTTTGCTTTTTAGTAGCCCATGACACAAGAAATGAACCAAGGAAGTGTTCCATACCTGAGGTGCTCTTCCTATCCACTAGGAAACCTGCATAATCAGCGTCAGCATATCCTACTAGGAAACCTGCATAATCAGCGTCAGCATATCCTACTAGGTTAAAATTACTACCTTTTGGATACCAAAGGCAAAGGTCAGTGGCACGTTCCAAGTATCTAAATATTCTCTTTACATTACTCAAGTGGAACTCCTTTGGATTTTCCTGAGATCGAGCATAAAGACCTACACTGCACACAATGTCAGGTTTGCTAGTAGTGAGATATAAAAGAGAAGCAAACATTCCCCTATACAACTTTTGATCAACAGATGAACCAGGTTCATCTATATCTAATTTCGTAGATATTGCAATAGGAGTGTCAATTTCTTTGGATTCCTTCCTAGATTTGTTACTGAGGAATATATCCGTGGATGTGAGCACGTGATTTTTTTCCCTAAGTGAATTATTCCCAAAGATTCAAACAAAATAATTTCTTTCATTATTTTTGCAATTTTGTGAATTTTGTTTGATTTTGCATTTTATTTGTGCATTTTAATTAGTAAAAAATACAAAAATACTTGGCATTTGCATTTAGGATTTTATTACACCTTTTAAGATTAATTAGTAATTAGGTTTATTTTACAAAGAAGAAAATAATAAAAATAATTCATTTTTGCATTTTAATTTTTAATTTTGAATTTGTCTTAGTTTACACTTAAATTAGGAGTTAATTTGGGAATTAAATAGCATATGATTAGAGTCAAGTTGTGTATTTATTTTTAATTTTGTATTTAACAAAAACTTTAAAACAAAACAAAAATAAAGTCATAAAATTAGAAAATAAAAAGGGAAAAGAGAGAAAACAAAGGAAATAAATAAAAGAATTGGAGGGCTGTTTGAATTGGGCCATTTTAGTTAAATTACGACTGGCCCAAACCAAAATCACCCTCGTCCAAACCAGCCCAAAGTCTCTTAACCCGGTCTGCCCCCTAATAAACAAAACGACGCCGTTTTGGGGTCAAGTGATCTAAGTCGTNTGTCGCTTGAATACAGCTAAATACATATCAAACTTAGCTAGAATTCCAGATTTTACGCCTATATTTTTAGTTATATTAATGAATACAACAGCTTAAATACATAAAATACATTGTATAAAAACATAAAAGGTATCTATAACACGTAATATAGCAAAGGGTATCTATAAATGGCTAATTAGACCAAAAAGATGGTGCTTTATGAAAAATTCCCATTTATGAATCGTTATAATGGGCCACACGAAGTTTATTTCGAGAGGCTTGTTGATGGACCAATTATTGCGGGAGTTTGTTAATAGGACATGCGAAACTTCGTTTAAGAAGGAGATTATCAATTATGCGGGTTTGCCCCCCCCCCCCCCCCCCCCCCCCCGTATCGTCGTCTCCAGACAGCTCACATACCCAAACGTAATGCCACACTACGTCATCGCCGGAAATCGCCTCACGGCGGTGGCCCGTCTCCAAACCACTCAAAAAATACACCCCTTACTCCTCTATTCCTCCTCTTTCCACATCCACAAACCATTTCTCTCAAATCCTATCCAAACACTTTGAATCGTGGATCGAAATTTTCCGGCCATAACACCACCTTTCCCAAACCGGTCCAAATTAACACCATAGGACCGCCGTGACCTCCTCTATCAAACCTCCAAGCCCCGTCCCTCGAACATGGCTGGAACTGCTTGAATATTAAATTGAAATTTTACGGCCAAAACCTTTATTGCTCCAAACTACTCCAAATTGATACCACATGGTCCCCTGGCTTCCCTCGTAATGAATTCAATATCAATGGCACTCAAATCCCACTAGAGCTGTCCAATTTTTGAATCTGAAAATAATTAGTGAGTTCTTTGTTTCTTTTTCCTGGCTTCTTTGTTTAGTTTTCTTTTCTTCTTGTTTAATTCCCTTCTTTTGTTTCTGTTCTCATGTTTGTTAATTTCTAGTTAATTTTCATTTTTAGCTTTGTTAATTTTGTTCTTGTTTCGTGTCATGACTGACTATTTGATTCTAGCTCGTTTTGATTTTGATTTTTAGTTTGATTATTAGATTAGAATTCGTTCTATGTTGATTCAATACTGGTTTTGTTCGTGAAATTGTGTTAATTTAGTTTAATTCTGTATATGCATTAGTTTAATCCTTGCTTTGATAATTTTTAATCAATTTTGTTTAGGCTTAACTAGTTTCAACTTGTTATTCAGTGTAGTCCAATGTTGTTAATCATAATTTCCTTAGTTAGTCTTAATGAGTTCAAGTTTAGCTTAATCTGACTGGTTGTAGTTGAAAGGATAGACTAATTGTGACCTAGGTAAGTAATTTCAGAGGGTATTCAGGGGTATTTGGGTAATTGGAATTGGACATGAATGTTGTAGGTCATACTAGAACTTTCTAGAACTTTCTGGATATGGGTACAAGTAGAAATTCAGTACTTTTAGTGGTAGTTACTTGAGTAGCAAGTTAGAAAATAGAGGGTTAAATAGAAATAAAAGAGGGGCTAAGGTGTTAAAACTGAAGTCTGAAAATGGCATCTTATGTTGCATATAAAAGGCAGCCCCAATGCCTTCATTTTACAAGTTTTGAGCCCAAAAAACAAATTTCCCCCAAAACCTCTCCTACAGATCTGAGCTTCTAAATTTGAATTTCAAACCAAAAAAAAAAGAGAAATCTGAATTCTTATAGCTGAAACCTTCTACTAGATCTTAGTTTTCTGCAAAAAAAAACAAAAAAAAATAAAAATACAATAGAAAAATCCAAAAAAAAACTACTGTTACATTAGTGTTCCTTAAGTCATTTTCGGATTCCAGCATTTTAATTCCAGTTTCCAGCTCATTTAGGATCAAAACTGCTTGAATTTCCTGTTTTTGTTCGATAATCTGAGGTGTGAAGTCAGTTTGAATCATCTAGGGATTGGATTTGATTAATCCGAGTTGACTATGGGTTACCAATTGATTGTGTTGCTTTCCTGGTTCATTTCTGGGCATTCTGTGCTGATTCGAGTAGATCTATTGGTTTTATTTGGGTTTTGAAACATCTCTGGGTTGTATTTGATCCCTGCTTGTTACTGCTGCTGATTCTCTTCTTCTGTTTCATTTCATTTTGGCTTCCATGTACTTTTCCGATGTCTCTAATGATCTGGGAGTTTTGACTCACCTGTATGAACACATTTGAAGCCAAATAATGAAGAATTCGCTTGTTGATGTCTAGTTTAGCATTTTAGTGTAATTGAATTGTTTAAACAACTTCTGAATCTATAAATTGGACAGTATGAACTATTTGGATTGTACCTTAGCATAGTAGATGATTTAATCTGTTCAACTTGTTCATGTTGACAGTGATGCTTGTGATTAGTAAATTGTTGTTAGCATTTAGCCTTGGTTAATTGAACTGATTTCATCGCATGACCGTTAATCCTTTTAGGTAATCGTAGTTATACAATTGTTAGTATTAATTCATAGTGTAACAACCTCACATGGATAAGTGTTCTAAATCTAGTTGATATGTGAAAGTGAAGTGGTTATTTAGAGTTAACTTTATAATTTGGTAAGAATCAGAAAATAAATGTTCATTTCTGTTGAGAAGTTCACTGAATCGGATATTTCCACTTAGTTAGTAGTACGTTAATTGGATGTTTAGTCATACATAAGCCTGGGCCTGAAACTGGAATCAAATAATTCATTATCACCTTGAATAGAAAAATTTGAAACAACCTCAGTGAGCATTTGTTCAGATTGAATTGAAGCATAGTTTGGTGTAACGGTTTGGGCTCAGCAGCCCACTATCAAAAGTGTAGTCATCAGTGCTCTATGAGCGGCCCAGGTCCAATTCTGATGTCCTTGTACGTTTGGGCCTGGGCCAAGGCCTGTGGTTGTCTAGTCTTTTGGGTGTAAACTATAATTGAGACTTAGAAATTTTGTTTGTGTAGCACAAAGTTTGGGCCGTCCAGTCTGTGAAAGTGGATCAGTAAGCCCAGGTTTAATTAGATATTGGGTACATGAGCTATTACGAGCCCAGGCTGTCCAATTCTTGTATAATGAAGCCTTGGGCTATCTTGAACCCGTTGTTGAAAACGTCCTGCCCTTCTCATGTAGTTATTGGGACTATTTGTCGAAATTGAAACATTGGAATTTTGGGATCTTTCAGACATGTTAATTAATTAGGTTTCTTTTTATTATTAGAGGCAAATAAAAATAGAAAATCATAGTTGCTTTAGGATTGCCTTTTAAATAATGAAACGAGATGAGCCTCGATAAACAAAACACATAAATTGCGGGGCCCTCGATAAATGTTTATATTAAAATACTTAGAATTCGGGATGGGCCGTTTAGCGAATTTTACGGCCCTCCCCAAAGATAATAACTCGTTAGTCTCTTTAGGCGCGTATTTTAACAACATTACCTTCTTAAATTCGGGTGTGTATTTATGTGACCCAAATCCAAATCCCAACGAAGTCGAAATGTGTCGAAAACTACGGGTGCATTTATGTGACGTGGTTCAAGATATGTTTTCACGACGTTGCAATTCTCTTTGAAAATAACGATAAAAGAGGTTCAAAGATAAAAAGCATATAAGTTGAAACATGTAATCAAATCAGATAAAGCTAAACATGATAGTTGAGCGACCGTGCTAGAACTACGGAACCCGGGAATGCCTAACACCTTCTCCCGGGTTAACAGAATTCCTTACTCAGATTTCTGGTTCGCGGAATATTAACAGAGTCATATTTTCCTCGGTTCGGGATTCAACCGGTGACTTGGGACACCATTAATCTCTCAAGTGGCGACTCTGAATCTTAACAATAAATCCCGTTCCGATTGTCCTTTAATTGGAGAAACTCCTTTATGCCCTTGTGGGTGTAAGTAAAAAGGAGGTGTGACAGCTCTGGCGACTCTGCTAGGGACACAAACCCAGAACTTCGGTTCAGGGTTTAAGAATTCGAGCTTAGAAAAATTGTTATGTTTGGCTTTATCTGATTTTCCTTACATGTTTTCCTGCTAAATGTGCTAAACCGCTTTGATATTATCTGAACTAAATATAAATTGTACTGAAACCCTTCTCTTCTCACCTCGGGGGATGTGCTTACTGGTTGGGACTCCCTATTCTGTTAGTTTCATACCTTGAGTAAGAAAGAGGCTCGGACAAGTTACTAAGCCGGATGGCCTTTTGTTTGCCGGTACGTAGCCCCCTCCTCGACTCGAGTTGTCCGCTTGGGTACACAGTCTAGAACACATACCTAGGTTTTAAACCTAGAATAACTTGACTTCATGCCGGATCCCTATTAGGAGCGCTTATTTGCATCACGTGCATCTGCCGTAAGGGACTCAACACAGGGGTTGGGTCCGTCTAGGATAGGTGACCTGAAATGAAAAAGACCGTCCTAATGCATCTTATGTGTTACATGTGCATTTATTTGTCTCGGACTTGCATGCTGACTGGCTTAGGAGTATTTGGAAAAATTGAAAAAAAGAAAAAAAAAAGAGAAAAATGGCAGTGTAGAGAGTTAATTACTTGTTTTGGAAAAACAACCAATGTCAAAATAGTGTCGAAACTCTGCCAAATTTTTGAGGAGAATGAAAAAAAAAAAAGGAAAAAAAAAATTGTTTTCAAAAATGGTTTGTTTTATTGATGAAGAAAAAGAAAAAACTAAAGAGTTTTGTTTTCAAATAGTTTGTTCAAAAAGAAAATATAAAAAGAGTATTGTTTTCCGAAATAGTGTATTTGTCAAAGAAGAAGAGTCTTGTTTTCGAAAATAGTTAGTTTTATTTGCCCGAACTACGCTGGTTTGATTCTCACCGGGTGTGAGATACGTAGGCAACCCTCATCGGGTCCAACCGCCCCTTTCAAAAATAGCCAAATAATGCCAAAAATTTTAATATTTTGTCAAAATAAGTCGGATGATGTCGTTCTTGTTTAAAATAAGCCGAATATCCCCAAAAGGGCGTCGGAAGGCCGCTTTTGCAAGAACAACCACCCTGAGTTATTTTTAAATGGTTTGCGGGCACAGCCTTCAAATCTCCCTTTCGGAAGTGCTGAAAGGTCGTATCTGCAAAACCGAGTCTTTGTTTTCGTAAAAAAAAAAATTTGGCAAAAATAGCCACTTTGCTTTTTTAAGTCAAAATAAGTCATTACATGGCCAGTTTTCTTCAAATAGTCACAGTTGACATTGAAGCCTTCTCAGTCTTGCGCAGGCCTGCGGCGATACCGAGTGATGCCCCGTGGGCCCCAGGATGTGAAGCTTTGATGTACTCTTGATCTAGTTTTTAATCATCGAGTCTGTATTTTGTTATTTTGAGTCCGCTTTTGTAGTTTCCCTTCAAGAAAAAAAATAGTCTAGTATCTCTTGTAATCGGCGTTTATTAATGAAATTTGAAAATCCCAAAAATTATCCCTTTATTTTTGCATTCAATTTGCAAGAACTACGCTTGGTCTGATTCACGCGGGGTCGTGATACGTAGGCAATCTCCATAGGATCCGACCGTAACCATACGAGAAAAAAAAAGAGAAAACAAAGAAAGAAAAGTGGAAAAACAAGGAAAAAGAGGGGGAAAACAAGAGAGAAAAAGAAAAACAAAAAGAGAGAAAATAAGAAACCAAACGAAAGAAACAATGGTAGAACAAGAAAACAGGAACAAAGAGAAAACAAGGGCAAGGGGGAAGAAATAAAAGAAAAGTTGCAATCGGGAATAAAGAAAGTCGGGATGATGCAAGCAGTCGAGCAAATGTATAATAAAAACCGTTAACTGCTTAGGTGCATTCATTCCCCAAACGTGCGGTTATCTATTTGTTAATGCGCTAACCGCTAACAAAGTTGTTTTTGATGATGAGTCCAGGCAAGTGGTTAAGTTGACTGGCATTCTGGCAACCCATCCATACATCACCCGCTCTAAGGATACATAAAAAGTGGTCAACCAAGAGCTAGAAGCAAGCGTTGTCGACCCGTCTAGGGAAGAAGAAGTAGTGGATGTCAATGCCATGAAAGTGGAGATGTATAAACTGAAGTAGCAAATGGCCGAGATCTACCAGACCTGGGCAAAGGGACACCTATTACCAGCCTATCCTGCTAATCCTGCCTACATCCTACCATTAGCTCAGCCCCAAGATCCTCCCACAGTGAATTCCTCTCCGGCCTACCCTACCTACCAGCAATACTATGCAACCACTTCCCAAACACCACCACCTCCACCACCCAAACAAATCCCATGCCCTCCACCACCAACTACTCCTGTGTTTGTGGCTCCTCCACCCGCCGCACTACACAGATCTTCTAGTGAACCCCTGTTCCAAACCTAAGAAAACCACTATTACCCACCTGAACCCACCTTCAAACCACCGGAACCATACTCTTACACTCCCCATTTTGATCTCTCAACTGAAGAAGAGAAGCCTCCCAAAAACCCTGAGCAGGAGGAGATGATACGAAAGGTGAAAAGCTTAGAGCAGCCAATCAGAAACATGCAGGGTCTAGGAGGACAGGTGAGTGTGGCCTACAAGGACTTATGCTTGTTTCCCGACGTCCAGTTACCTGCGGGATTCAAGTTACCTAAGTTTGATCTGTATGACGGACATGGTGATCCGGTAGCCCATCTGAGGGGATTTTGCAGTAAGATGAGAGGAGCTGGGGAAAAGGATGAGTTATTGATGGTGTACTTCTGTCAAAGTCTAAGTGGGGCAGCCCTGGAATGGTATACACGACAGGATCATTCCCGATGGTACACTTGGGATGATTTGGCCCAGGCGTTTGCAGGCCACTTTCAATATAATCTCAAAATTATCCCGGACCGTCTATCACTGACCAAAATTGAGAAGAAGCTGGGGGAAAGCTTCAGAGAGTACGGTTTTCAGTGGAGAGAACAGGCGGCAAGAGTCGATCCTCCAATGAAGGAAAGTGAGATGGTTGATTACTTCCTGTAGGCTTTGGAGCCCACCTACTATGGTCATTTGGTGTCCGCAGTAGGAAACACTTTCAACAAGGTAGTGAAAATGGGAAGCATGGTGGAAGAGGGGCTTAAATCCAACAAAATTATGAGCTATTCGGCGATCAAGGAAACTACCCAGGCTATCTAGAGCGGCACTGGAGGGGTATTGGGAAAGAAAAATAAAGAAGATGTGGTGGTAGTTGACTCGAGAACTTTCTCCAGGGGCCCGTCACCATATTACCCTCAATCTTGACCCCGTCCCCAAACCTACACCCACACTCCACAGCACTACTACCCACACCATGATCCCCACTTCTTTGTCCACCATGCCCAAATGTACCCCCAACATCCTACCCATGCGCAATGGCGCGCACCCACCCCACAAAATACTTACCCAACTCAAAACACCTGCCCACCTCCAAGAGCCTACAAGAACCCCCCTGGAGCCGGTTTGCGGGCCAGTCAAAGTTTCAAGCAAGAGAGGGAACAGAAGCAAGAAACTTTCACTCCCTTGGGAGAGTCATATGCAAACTTATTTGAGAAACTAAAGCATTATAACCTGATTGCACCGATCCCATCAAATCATGTGGACAAGCATGCAAGAAGCTTTGACCCTTCTAAAAGGTGTGGATACCATTCCAATGCCCAGGGGCACGATGTCGAAAGTTGCCGGGATTTGAAAAGAGAGATAGAAAGAATGATTCAGGAAGGGGTAATTACGGTCCAGGACAGTCCCACCCAGAACATTGCACAGAATCCTTTGCCTGCACATGATGATGCACATTTTGTGGAAAAGATCTATGGTGACCAAGAGTATGAGAATCCTCTCGGAAAATTGTTGAATGAAGTCAATGATATTGAAATTGGTGAAGGTCCCAGCAATTTTGATGTGCAATCCAGCGGCTAAGATGTCAAGTTTGGTGATTGGAAAGATGTTCCATCTCTTGGTTGGCTAGAGTGGAGTTTTGGTGGTTTATTTTGTTGTCATTTCTGTTGTCTGGGTTATTTTCAGGGTTGTAATCCGGATATTGTCTTGTGACTCAAACCCTTCTATTCTTTCACTTTGCCTTATTTGTTTAATCGTAGTAGCTTGTTTAGCGTTGTCTAGGTTTGTTCAAGGGTTGTAACCCTAGTCTATTTTGCTTGTTTTGTTGTTTACACCCTTTCATAGTCAGTCTAATACAATTCTCTGTTTCCTGCCGCTTCTAGTCATTTTGTTTAGTTCTCTTTTCCTTCTACAGTTCTTTTCATGCTGGTTCTAGTGACATGACATGCACGCATAATTCTTACCCGGTTTAATAATGAAGCAATATTGAAGAGGATAAGGACATTCGAGGGAAATAAGTAAGGGCAGTTTGAGCACTTCGAGCCCAAATTGTGTGAAACTGGGGGCAGTTAGAACATAAAGATATACTGTTGAAATGCATCATGCCGCATCGGTTTGAAGCCAAAGGCAAGTTGGCCCCAAGTTTATAGGGGGGCGTTCGCGGTACCGAGATTGTTGTCCAATGGTGCTAGGTAATTGACAAGTGTAGAAGGCAAATGTGTGGATATGGTTATTAATTCTGGTGCAATCAAAAGATATTATGAATGTTTTCCTCATGATTGTTTAATTATGTAGTTTGTACTTGGTATGTTTTGGAGATTGGAATGACGAAGGCATTTTGTTCTGCTATCCAAACACTTTATCCTTTGTTACCCCTTTGAGCCTCGATTATTTTCTTGCATACCCCTCTTTCAAAATCGATAACAAAACTCGTAAGCCCGAGCGGGGAAAGTAAGTGGAAAAACAAAAGAAAAACAATGAAATAGAAAAAAAAGAAAAAAAAAGAAAAGAAAAGAAGAGAAAAGAAAAGAAAATAAAGAAAGGAAAAAGAAGAGAAAACAAAAAGAAAACAGGAAAAGAGAAAAGGAAAAGAAAATAAAAGAAAAGAGAAAGAAAAGGAAAAGTGGAAGAAAGGAAATATCGCAACAACGAAGTAGTGTTATGGCCTGAACTACGTTTGACTTGATCCGAAAGGGTACGTAGGTAGCCTCTCTCTAAGGTTCAGTCACACCAAATAAAAGTCCAAAGTCCCCAAGAAGGAAACTGGGGCAGAAGTTGTGTTTGTTGGGAGAAATCTGATTCCGAAAGTTGTAATTTTGAACCCATGTTGAATTGTTTTGAGCCTTTGATACCCTTTCTTTCTAACCCTATCCAAAAGCCCACATTACAGTCCAAAGGAAGACCTTATGATCAGTCTTCGAGAGATGTCAATTCAAGCGAGTAGAGGTGATTCATGTCAAGGGCAACACGCCGGTCCAAACGAAGGAATTGAAGAATGAGAGTCTTGTTGAGGAGAACCCTCATGGGTACCCCAAGGCAATGAAAGTTGAGAGAAACAAAAATAAGAGATTCTTATTGGTGAAAACCTTCGCAGGCACCAAAAGGCGATAGCGAGTTGAGAGAAATACTAAAATGAGAGAAGCTTGATGGTGAAAACCCTTTGGGCACTACAAGTCGAATAAGGATTGTGAATCAGATTGGATAGGCAGAGCATTAAAGCCCAGTTTCATGGCAAAAAGGTACAACAAGAGCCGAACATCAGATTTGCTTAACAGAATAGGCTGCAGGTGCATGTCAAGGTCATCAGAGTCTGTATCCACATCCGATAGGTTTCTACCTTGTAGTTTTCTTATTAGGAATCATCTTTTTCCATTATACTTTACTCTATTCCTTCTACCTTGTTTACTCCCTCTTCCTAAGTCTGTCTGGTCATAACAAGTGGGAAATGACTTCAAAATCTGCCACCAGCTTTCCAATTGAACAAAACGGGATCTGTCCAGCACATCAAATTGTCATAAGTCAGGAAAGAACAGCAGGCACACTGAGTTGGCAACAATCTACATGCTTTGGGATCCTTGTGAAATGCAAGGGCTTGGTATATTACAATTCATGAACAACGCAACAAATAAAGGGTTTGGGGTGAATGGACCAAAGGTATTTTCGGCGAAATATGAAAGGTTTGGTACACATCAGATGATGGGTGTTTGGTGAATGGATCAGAGATATTTTCTGCGTTAAGGGTAATAAAGAAGGTGGTTAGTCAATAAACAAGCAAGGTTTTCTAGTGGGAATCCGTTATTGTGACAAGTGAAGGAGCAATAGACCTCAAGGCCAAGGCCAGTGGTTAAGTCAAGAAAGAACATCATGCGCAATGAGGGGGCGACAAGTGTCCTGCTTTGGGATTCGTATGAGACATAAAGGTTGGGGGATGCCAGTTCATGCAATGCAACACATTGAGGGTATCAGGTTTGAACGGAAAAAAGGTTTTGTGGTGAGAATAACAGAGAAAAGAGGTTGGTCCATAAACAAGCAAGGTCTTCGAGCGGAAATCAGTCATCTTGGAAAACGCAGAAGCAGCCGCCTTCAAAGTTCAAGGCCACAAACTAACCACCACATTTTAAACTCACAAGTTTCCTTTGTTTGAAACAGGAACAAAGCAGTGCAAGAAAGTTGGTTCAACAATAAGAGAAAAAAGAAAAGCAAGAAAAAGAAAAGGAAGACGAGGAGAGCCAACAAAAGGGAAGTTTCTCAAATCTTTGCCCTTGCCTATTTTTCTAGTGTGCACAAAATGCTGCCATTGCTCTTCACATTTTTTCCTCCTAAGATAACAAAGACCTAGTATGATGAATTTTCTCCTAGGATCTAAATCTTAGTCTGATGAATCTCTCTCCTAAGATAGAAGACCTAGTTTGATGAACTTTCTCCTAGGATCTAAATCTTATTCTGACAAATCTTTCTCCTAAGATAGAAGACCTAGTCTGATGAATCTTCTCCTAGGATCAAAATCTTAGTCTGATGAATCTTTCTCCTAAGATAACAAAGACCTAGTCTGATGAATTTTCTCCTAGGATTTAAATCTTAGTCTGATGAATCTCTCTCCTAAGATAGAAAACCTAGTCTGATGAACTTCCTCCTAAGATCGACATCTTAGTCCGATGAGTTTGTCTCCTAAGATAACAAAAGACCTAGTCTGATGAACTTTCTCCTAGGATCAAAATCTTAGTCTGATGAATTGTTCTCCTAAGATAGACGACCTAGTCTGATGCACTTTCTCCTAGGATCTAAAATCTCAGTCTGATGAATCTTTCACCTAAGATAACAAAAACCCTAGTCTGTGAATTTTCTCCTAGGATCAAATCTTAGTCTGATGAATTGTTCTCCTAAGATAACAAAAGACCTGGTCTGATGAATATTCTCCTAGGGTCGACATCTTAGTCTGATGAATTTTCTCCTAGGATCTAAATCTTAGTCTGATGAATTTGCTAAGTCAAATGTCCTTGGTGTTACTCATAGGATCATACACTCCAGTCAAGTCTTTAGTTTTACTCTCATTGCATCAATAGCTTAGGTGATTTACATTTTGCTAACAACTCATGAATCTACCCAGCCACCAAACTGGGGCAGAAAATTTTCTTTCTTTGTCTATTTTGTTGCAGTCAAGAGCCCACCTAGAGAACAAGGGAATACTTTTCAAGTTCAGCAATCAGGAGCCCACCTGGAGAACAAGGGAATACTTTTCAAGTTCAGCAATCAGGAGCCCACCTGGAGAACAAGGGAATACTTTTCAAGTTTAGAAATCAGGAGCCCACCTGGAGAATAAGGGAATACATTTCAAGTTCAGCAGTCAANAGGGAATACTTTTCAAGTTCAGTAATCAGGAGCCCACCTGGAGAACAAGGGAATACATTTCAAGTTTCAGCAATCAGGCGCCCACCTAGAGAATAAGGGAAGTACAATTCAAATTTTAGATTTTAATTTTTAATATTTGATAACATGATGTACCCAGCCACCAAACTGGGGCAGAAAAGTTTCTTTGTTTGTCTATTTTGTTGCAGTCAGGAGCCCACCTGGAGAACAAGGGAATACTTTTCAAGTTCAGCAATCAGGAGCCCACCTGGAGAGCAAGGGAATACTTTTCAAGTACAGCAATTAGGAGCCCACCTGGAGAACAAGGGAATACATTTCAAACTTTAGCAATCAGGCGCCCACCTGGAGAACAAGGGGAGTACAATTCAAATTTTAGATTTTAAATTTTAATATCTGATAACATGATGTGCCCAGCCACCAAACTGGGGCGGAAAATCTTCTTTGTTTGTCTATCTTGTTGCAGTCAGGAGCCCCTTGGAGAACAAGGGAACATATTTCAAGTGTCAGCAATCAGGAGCCCGCCTGGAAAATAGAGGCATGTATCTCAAATTTCAGCAGTCGCATTGCTTGGAGGAACGGCAAAACATCTCCGATCATAATGCAAGGCTACAACGCAAGAATTCCATCGGAAGAATACAAGTTCAAGGCAACACAAGAGCAAGTTTGAAGACATAGATAGGAATTTTTGTACTTCATAGATCATAGCTTAGGCTAGCTTCTTTTATTTCGACTTGGTGTAATAAGGAGGTCAGCAAGCAGTAGTAGCAGCAATTGCAGTGAAATCACAGCTCCTGGTAGTCCCAGCTACCAGACATTCCCGAATTACACTAACCTGATTCCTTTTTAGCCCAAGATATGTAGGCAACCTCTGAAGCAGGGTGCGGTCACCTCTTTCAAAATGCTTCACACGGAATATTCAAATGGGCAAAAATCGCTCGTTTCCGCTCACTTGTCTTTGCACAAAAACTCTTCGTGTTTCCTGGCAAAGAGGGGCAGCTGTGAGCACGTGATTTTTGCCCTAAATGAATTATTCCCAGAGATTCAAACAAAATGATTCTTTCATTATTTTTGCAATTTTGTGGATTTTGTTTGATTTTGCATTTTATTTGTGCATTTTAATTAAGGAAAAATACAAAAATACTTGGCATTTGCATTTAAGATTTTATTTCACCTTTTAGGATTAATTAGTAATTAGGTTTATTTTACAAAGAAGAAAATAATAAAAATAATTCATTTTGCATTTTAATTTTTAATTTTTAATTTGTCTTAGTTTACACTTAAATTTGGAGTTAATTTGGGAATTAAATAGCATATGATTAGAGTCAAGTTGTGTCTTTATTTTTAATTTTGCATTTAACAAAAACTTTAAAATAAAACAAAAATCAAGTCATAAAATTAGAAAATAAAAAGGGAAAAGAGAGAAAACAAAGGAAATAAATAAAAGAATTGGAGGGCTGTTTGAATTTGGCCATTTTAGTTAAATTTCGCCTGGACCAAACCAAAATCACCCTCGTCCAAACCACCCCATGTCCCTTAACCCGGCCTTCCCCCTAATAAACAAAACGATGCCGTTTTGGTGTCAAGTGATCTGAGCCGTCGAGGATGATCAAATCAACGGCTGAGAACTGGGGATGGATTAACAGAAAACGGTCGGATTGACCTTACCCCCCTCCCCCCGTATCGTCATCTCTAGACCCTTCACAGACCCAAACGTAACGCCGCCCTACGTCGCCGCTGAAAATCGCCTCACGACGGTGGCCCGTCTCCAAACCTCTCCAAAAATACACCCCGTACTCCTCTCTTCCTCCTCTTTCCACATCCACAACCCGTTTCTCTCACATCCTATCCAAACACTTCGAATCGTGGATCGAAATTTTCTAGCCAGAACACCACCCTTCCCAAACCGGTCCAAATTAACACCATAGAACCGCCGTGACCTCCTCTATCAAACCCCCAAGCCCCGTCCCTCGAACATGGCCGGAACTGCTCGAATATTAAATTGAAATTTTTCGGACAAAACCCCAATTGCTCCAAACTACTCCAAATTGATACCACATGGTCCCCTGGCTTCCCTCGTGATGAATTCAATATCAATGGCACTCATATCCCACTGGATCTGTCTAATTTTTGAATCTGAAAATAATCAGTGAGTTCTTTGTTTCTTTTTCCTGGCTTCTTTGTTTTGGTTTTCTTTTCTTCTTGTTTAATTCCCTTCTTTTGTTTCTGTTCTCATGTTTGTTAATTTCTAGTTAATTTTCATTTTTAGCTTTGTTAATTTTGTTCTTGTTTTGTGTCATGGCTGACTATTTGATTCTGGCTCGTTTTGATTTAGATATTTAGTTTGATTATTAGATTAGAATTCGTTCTATGTTGATTCAATACTGGTTTTGTTCGTGAAATTGTGTTAATTTAGTTTAATTCTGTATAGGCATTAGTTTAATCCTTGCTTTGATAATTTTTAATCAATTTTGTTTAGGCTTAACTGGTTTCAACTTGTTATTCAGTGTAGTCCAATCTTGTTAATCATAATTTCCTTAGTTAATCTTAATGAGTTCAGGTTTAGCTTAATCTAACTGGTTGTAGTTGAAAGGATAGACTAATTGTGACCTAGGTAAGTAATTTCAGAGGGTATTCAGGGGTATTTGGGTAATTGGAATTGGACATGAATGTTGTAGGTCATACTAGAATTTTCTAGAACTTTCTGGATATGGGTACAAGTAGAATTTCAGAAATTTTAGTGGTAGTTACTTGAGTAGCAAGTCAGAAAATAGAGGGTTAAATAGAAATAAAAGAGGGGCTAAGGTGTTAAAACTGAAGTCTAAAAATGGCATCTCATGTTGCATATAAAACACAGCCCCAATGCCTTCATTTACAAGTTTTGAGCCCAAAAAAAAATTCCCCCCAAAACCTCTCCTACAGATCTGAGCTTCTAAATTTGAATTTCAAACCAAAAAAAAAGAGAAATCTGAATTCTTATAGCTGAAACCTTCTACTAGATCTTAGTTTTCTGCAAAAAAAAACAAAAAAACAAATAAAATACAATACAAAAATCCAAAAAAAACTACTGTTACATTAGTGTTCCTTAAGTCATTTTCGGATTCCAACATTTTAATTCCAGTTTCCAGCTCATTTAGGATCAAAACTGCTTGAATTTCCTATTTTTGTTCGATAATCTGAGGTGTGAAGGCAGTTTGAATCATCTAGGGATTGGATTTGATTAATCCGAGTTGACTATGGGTTACCTGTTGTGTTGCTTTCCTGGTTCATTTCTGGGCATTCTGTGCTGATTCGAGTAGATCTATTGGTTTTATTTGGGTTTTGAAACATCTCTGGGCTGTATTTGATCCCTGCTTGTTACTGCTGTTGATTCTCTTCTTCTGTTTCATTTCAATTTGGCTTCTAGGTACTTTTCCGATGTCTCTAATGATCTGGGAGTTTTGACTCACCTGTATGAACACATTTAAAGCCAAATAATGAAGAACTCGCTTGTTGATGTCTAGTTTAGCATTTTAGTGTAATTGAGCTGTTTAAACAACTTCTGAATGTATAAATTGGACTGTATGAACTATTTGGATTGTACCTTAGCATAGTAGATGATTTAATCTGTTCAACTTGTTCATGTTGACAGTGATGCTCGTGATTAGTAAATTGTTGTTAGCATATAGCCTTGGTTAATTGAACTGATTTCATCGCATGACCGTTAATCCTTTTAGGTAATCGTAGTTTTACAATTGTTAGTAGTAATTCATAGTGTAACAACCTCACATGGATAAGTGTTCTAAATCTAGTTGATATGTGAAAGTGAAGTGGTTATTTAGAGTTAACTTTATAATTTGGTAAGAATCAGAAAATAAATGTTCATTTTTGTTGAGAAGTTCACTGAATCGGATATTTCCATTTAGTTAGTAGTACATTAATTGGATGTTTAGTCATACATAAGCCTGGGCCTGAAACTGGAATCAAATAATTCATTATCACCTTGAACAGAAAAATTTGAAACAACCTCAGTGAGCATTTGTTCGGATTGAATTGAAGCATAGTTTGGTGTAACGGTTTGGGCTCAGCAGCCCACTATCAAAAGTGTAGGCATCAGTGCTCTATGAGCGGCCCAGGTCCAATTCTGATGTCCTTGTATGTTTGGGCCTGGGCCAAGGCCTGTGGTTGTCCAGTCTTTTGGGTGTAGACTATAATTGAGACTTAGCAATTTTGTTTGTGTAGCACAAATTCTGGGCCGTCCAGTCTGTGAAAGTGGATCAGTAAGCCCAGGTTTAATTAGATATTGGGTACATGAGCTATTACGAGCCCAGGCTGTCCAATTCTTGTATAATGAAGCCTGGGGCTGTCTTGAACCCGTTGTTGAAAACGTCCTGCCCTTCTCATGTAGTTATTGGGATCGAAACATTGGAATTTTGGGATCTTTCAAACATGTTAATTAATTAGGATTTTTTTTATTATTAGAAGCAAATAAAAAAAATCATAGTTGCTTTAGGATTGCCTTTTAAATAATGAAACGAGATGAGCCTCGATAAACAAAACACATAAATTACGGGGCCCTCGATAAATATTTATATTAAAATACTTAAAATTCGGGATGGGCTGTTTAGCAAATTTCACGGCCCTCCCCAAAGATAATAACGTGTTAGTCTCTTTAGGCGCGTATTTTAACAACATTACCTTCTTAAATTCGTGTGTGCATTTATGTGACCCAAATCCAAATCCCAACGAAGTCGAAATGTGTCGAAAACTACGGGTGTATTTATGTGACGTGGTTCAAGATATGTTTTCACGACGTTGCAATTCTCTTTGAAAATAATGATATAAGCGGTTCAAAGCTAAAAAGCATATAAGTTGAAACATGTAATCAAATCAGATAAATAAGCTAAACATGACAGTTGAGCGACCGTGCTAGAACCACGGAACCCGGGAATGTCTAACACCTTCTCTCGGGTTAACAGAATTCCTTTCTCGGATTTCTGGTTCTCGGACTGTTAACAGAGTCATATTTTCCTTAGTTCGGGATTCAACCGATGACTTGGGACACCATTAATCTCTCAAGTGGCGACTCTGAATCTTAATAATAAATCTCGTTCCGATTGTCCTTTTATTGTAGAAACTCCTTTATGCCATTGCGGGTGTAAGTAAAAAGGATGTGTGATAATGGACAGGTTCCCTCGAGGTCTGAGGATCAGTTCCTCTCTAGTCAGTCCCCCCTGTCATGTTGCCCTGGGTAGAAGAACCTGTTCCATCACCTGTTCCTTCTTCTAGTGCAGCTTCAGTTTGGGCTTTGAATTCATTTAAATTTCTTACCAGCCTAATTGCTTCATCTTCATGTTCATGTCTCTCATAAAGTGTGTTAGTTTAATCAAAAAACACATGTACACTTTCTTCTACACACATAGTTCTTTTTTTATAGATCTTATAAGCTTTATTATGTAAAAAATATCCCAAGAATACTCCCTCATCACTTCTGGGATCATACTTACCTATGGAGTCTTCTCATTATTGCAAATAAAGTACTTACATATAATTGCCCTAAGATGGGATATATATAGCTTTATCCATTTAAGTGACTCATAGGGAATCTTCTTAACAAGAGGTCTAGTCATGCAACTATTTATGATGTAGCATGGAAATATTCAGCAAACTTAGCATTTTTAAATTTAGTTCCATGATGAGACCTAATTGATGCAAGTTAATTACCTAGTTGTTTCTGACTTTTTCTAACAAAAGAAGTAAACATGTCAAATGTTTCATCTTTAGATGTTAAAAACAATGTCCAAGTAAACCTAGAGTAATCATCAACAAGCACCATCACATATCTTTTACCACCTTTGCTTAATGTTCTCATTGGGCCACAGATATCCATATGGACCAGTTCCATCGTTCTGGTGGTGCTTACCACTTTCTTGCATTTAAAAGAGGATCTTACCTGCTTCCCCCTTGCACAAGCCTCATAAACTTTGTCTTTGTTTAACTTGATGTTAGGCAGCCCTATCACCAGGTCCTTGAAGACTAATTTGTTGAGTTGACTCAAACTTGCATGTCCAAGTCTCTTGTGCCAAAGGAGGGGATCATTGTCCAAGACACTTAAGCAAGTGAGTTCATTTTCTAAAAGTGTGGACAAATCTACAATGTATGTATTCTTTACTCTTTTTCCCTGCAAAACAATCTTTTCAGTGGTAAGATTAATCACAAAATAGTTGGTAGAGATGAATGTTATCAAGTTACCTCTATCACACAATTTTGATTATCTTATTACGCTGTATTTTAGTCCATCTATCAAGTAGACATTCTCAATAGAGTGAGAATCAGTCTTACCTAACTTTCCAACCCCAATGATCTCACCTTTATTCCCATTTCCAAAGGAGACATTACCTCCTTTGAGGTCCTCAAGTAAAAGGTGTGAGCACGTAATTTTTGCCCTATATATATGAATTATTCCCAAAAAATCAAACAAAACAATTTCTTTATTATTTTACAATTTTTGTGAATTTTTGTGTTATTTTCTGGTAATTGTTGCATTTTATCTGTGCATTTTAGTTCATATGAAAAATACAAAAATACATTTGCATTTAGGATTTAATTTCATGTTTTAGGATTAATTAGGGGTTAATTTATTTTAGAACAAAATATGAAGAAAATAATAAAAATAGTTCATTTTTGTATTTTTAATTATTTAATGGTGAATCCGTCACGAAATAGAATTTAAACAGTTTTAGGAATTAATTAGTTTCATTTTGGAAATAAATTAGGTCTCTATTTTAAATTTTTGCATCTTAATAAAATTAGAAAAATATAAATACAAAATAAAATACAAAAATAAATAAAAGAAATACAAATGGAAAAAGAAAACAAATAGAAAAGGGGGCTGGTCTTAAAAGACCCGAATTTGGGCCAAATGGTTGAGCCCAAAACAAAAATTAACCCAGTAGCAGCCCAACCCACCCCAATACCCGGTCCAGCCTCATTTCCGTCAAACGACCCCGTTTCCCCTCCCATTATCCTGGACCGTAGATCCCTTTTAATCTAACGGTCCAGATTTGATTTCTTTATTTTTATAAAACTGTCTAAAAACAACAAACCCTAAAAAACATGTATCACCCTCCTCGTACACTTCACCTGTAACGCCGGTCATCCCCTCCCTAACGCCGCCGGCCGGAAATCGCCGCCGCCGGCGGCGATGCTCCAATCACGCCCAAAATTTCACCATATTTTCGCCTTCCCCCCTCCACCTCATATATGTCGTTATTTTTCTCCAAATCCCAACCAAACACCTTGAATTTTTAAAACCCTAGCCGCCGCCGCTGGTGAATGCCATCGTCCCCAATCAACCCCAAAATTACACTGTTGATCCCCCTCAGTCTCCTCATCTCAGATATCCAACTCTTTTCTTTCGAATCTTGTCGGAGCTCGTCGAATCTTCATTGGAAGTTTTCCGGCCAAAATACCACATCGCCCAAACCGGTCCAAACTCATACCACTGAACCTCCTCCATCTCCTCATCACCAATCTGTAAAAAATTCCCCCTCAAATCATGACTGAGCCACTCGAATTTTAAAATCAAAAATCGGTCAAATCCCCAGTTCATCCGCTCGGTCCCAAAATTAACACGCTAAAGTCGCCTTGCTTCCCTCACATGGAATTCAATATCAACGGCATCTAAATATCATTAGTCTCACTCAAATTTCAAATCGAGAGGCAGTTGAATTTTGTGCCATGCCAGTGAGTTTTAATTTTCTTCTTTCTCTATTGCTTTTGGTCTCACATTAGCTAAATTCCAGTTTAATTTGCATTTTTATTTATTTTTTAGCTTTTGTTCTATCTTGGGTTCTGAGGCATGATTGACTGTTCGTCTGAATAAGTCATAATTCATTTTT
>MU740913.1:69032-105961 GCA_026770625.1 Nicotiana glauca | reverse complement strand
TCTTAAATTTGTGAAAATCATTTTATTTGATATTTTTGGAATAATTTGCTTAGGGTAAAAATCACGTGCTCACAGATAGATGTAGTGCATGGCTGATAAAATAGGATTGATTATTTTCAAAAGAAATCAAAGAACCAGGTTCTTG
Source organism: Nicotiana glauca (assembly GCA_026770625.1). Lineage (NCBI taxonomy): Eukaryota > Viridiplantae > Streptophyta > Magnoliopsida > Solanales > Solanaceae > Nicotiana > Nicotiana glauca. The sequence goes on along the minus strand of MU740913.1, from coordinate 105,816 downwards.
TACTAAAGGTTAGTAGTTATGTGCATCCTTTTAATATACATCTTAAAAAGGGTACAAAATACAACTGCCATGTCATCAAATTTTAAGATCCTGCTGTCACGTCCTTTCAATTCAAAATGTTCCATCTCCCTCTGAAACATCCCAATTCTCCACACCCAACTGCCATTTCAGAATAGGTGTCTATTCCTCTCCCTTCATAATTATCCTCACCTTTTAAAAACCCTCTCCTATGCTCTTCTCAACCATAAGACCTACTCTTGACTTACCCAAAAGGGAAGAATTGTCACACTTCTTCTTCCAATGACTGAGAAAACTTCCGATCTCTCTGCCTCAACTGTAACGGCCTCTGACCCATCTACGGAACCTCTCGCTTTCACTGAGCCTTGGTCACCCACTATCACTCCTCCTGTTGTAGTCACACCTTCCCCAATCTCCAAATCTCTTTCTAACTCTCAAACCTTTAGTGGAGAACAAGGTTAAAATACTGAGTTCATAGAGGGGTCTTCCATCGTTGCCGCCAATTCCATGATTGTGGAAGCACCGATTGAAGAGGAGAAGAATGTCGTAATTGTTTTTGTAGTATCCACTGAAGGGATATTGCATGAAATTACTTCTCAAAAAAATAAGTCACACGGTGTGGGGGAAGTAGGGGTTGTGCAGTTGAAGTGGATGCAGTAACAGATACTACCTGGGGATCACATGAGGAACCTGATCCCTCTCCAAAGGACCCAGGTCAGGACTCTCATCCCCAGGACAGTGTTGCTCCTACATCCGATATTGTGCCCTTGGAAATTCAATCACCTAAAATGCGATCTAGCAATAAAGAAGACATAGACAACGTGGCCCTTGATGCATTCATAAGTAAGCGAAGGGTTGTCTCTACAGTTGAGTCTGAAATAAAGTGGCCTACTACTAGGCTTCAAGTTAAAGTGGCCTATGACTCTTCTCTCCAAAAGAGAAAGAAGAGTAGTAAAAAGAAAAGAAGAAAGTTGGTAAAGGATGGGGTACATGTAAGTGATGAAGTTATCCCTGTAGTCGAGGTGGAAGTGGGAACTCCTGAGGAACCTGGTTCCCTTGTTAGGCGGTCCTCAAAAAAGGCAGTGCGTGGTTCAACGGAGAAAGGGTCAACATTTAAGTCAAATATGAAGGAGGTAGTGAGTGATGAGGATATACTAATCAAGTCCAAGGTAAAAGAAAAAGCCAGTGGAGAAAAGCTTAGGAAATGCAAGTCTGAAACTGTTGAAGAACCTAGTTCTGGAAGAAAGCAAGAAGTGAGGTCTACCTTGGCTCTAAGAACCTAAGGCAACATAATGTTCTGATGGGTCGCACATTTGACCCAACAATCTCTGAGATGGCCAGAGTGCGCCAAATTTTGGAAATGGTCTAGTTTCAACAATGGGTGCTGTGACCACGTGATTTTTGTCCTACATGAAAATAACTCCTAAAAATATACCAAAATAATTTTAATTCATTTTTATGTGTTTTTCTTTATTTAGTTGCATTTCATACATTTTTAATATTTTTAAAATCATAGAAAAACCTTAAAAACTGTCACATTTTAATTTCATGCAACCTTAGGTTCAATTTGCATTTAGAAATTAATTACATTGAGTTAGTTGTGTTATTAATACAGAAAAATCACGAAAAAAAATGATCACTTTTACGTAGTTAGATATTTAGCTTAATTCTACCATTTGAATTGATTTAGGAATTTAGTTTAGGTTATTATTTAATCAAAGAACGAAAAGAACAAAAAAAAGAAGAGGGAATTGAAAAGGCTTGGTCTTAAATTCAAATGGGTCCAAACACTGTAGAAGCCCAAATTTTCTGCCAACCCGGTCCAAACCAGGTCGACCCGACCCAATACCCAAACCCAGTTCCCCACCTAAAAACCCTAGACCTATACATTCTATTCTATATAGAGGGGAGAGAGGCCTAACGCCTGAAAATCAGAGAGCGCCGCAACTGAAGACACCAAACGATCCTTCCCCACCTCCTTCACGCCGGCGACACTACACCCCAGTAGCGCCGAACAACAACAGCCGCTAAGGGCCCTCAGCCGCTGACACACACACAGAGCTGCCGTTGGTCAGGGAATCGATGAGCCCTATAGACATCGCTGTTTTTACTTCTTTCTGTTAACAAAACTCGCCAAAACCATTCGAGCCGCTGCTGCTTCCTCGCTCTTGAACACATACTCCATTCTGCCGAGAAAACACCTTGAAAAACCATTAAGGTTAGTCATGAAATTGCCATGGTCAAGGTCAGTTGTGGTGGTATTCTGTTCAGATCGAGTTGAGTTCATCGCCATCGTTCGAGCTCCATTTTTCTGTTCGAGATCCTCGTACATTTTGCTTAAGTTCTCTGGCCAGTTTGTTTTGGTCGTAGATTTTCCACATCAATGGAGATTCTTCATTCTTAAAGCAAAGAAAGTTGCTACTAAAAGGTCATATTCTAATTTTACTTCTCTTCCAATTTCCAGATCTTGTGCCGTGGGTATTTGAATTATTTTGTTCGATTTCACTCGTTCCATTTTTACGACATACGTGATAATAGTACTTTGAGCCTGTCATTTGTGATGTTTGCTTGTTTAACTTCTGAATCACATCTGAAGATTTAGTAGTTTCTATTATTTGTCATATTATCTTCTTTTCTTTTAGATGTAGTTTATGTGGATTCATATTATTGTAATTTGTCCGTTTGTATGAGTTAAATTAGCAGACTTATAAATTCATATGGTTGATTCCTATTCGGTTGCTGTCAATGGTTCATAGATCACTCAATAATATTAGAATATTTGTAGTACTCCCTTTTCTCTGATATGAACAAGGATGACAGTTATTTATGCATAGAAAGGTGTTTGGGAAATTTGTGTTTCAGCATGTGGAACGAAGCAATTGAATTTTTTCGGTTATGAGATTGAAAAGTTTGTTTCTGCCATTAAAGTTAGTTGGCAGGATAATATATTATAGTTAAGGATATGATACAGGGCCTATGTAATTGGTAAGTTTTGATCTAGGGCCTTATGTAGTTGGTACGGAAATGATTAGCTAGCAAGATCATATATTAGGCGCATGATTAAACTACTACAACTACGGGTACGATTCCTGTGACGTAGTTGCGACATTTGTTTTAGATAAGTAGGAATATCTTTAGTCTGCTTCCTCTTTAAAATAATTCGAGGTATGCCATGACAAACAAAAATGACAATTGCATGGCCCTCGTTTTCATTAACTTTCTTTTGAATCCTTAGAATCCGAGGCGTGCCATTAGCGAACTTTCCATGGCCCTCGCAAAGTTAACAATGCGTAGTTGCTTTTAGGCATGTATTTTAAACTACTTTGCTAAACTCGGGTGCACATTTATGTGACCCAAATCCAAATCCCAACGATGTTAAAATATGTCAAAAACCACGGGTGCATTTATGTGACGTGGTTTGAGATGTGTTTTAATAACGTTGTAATTTTTCTCTAAAAATGAATAAAAGCGGTTAAAGTTAAAATTTGCACATAGGTTAAAATTTTTTCTAAAATCAGAAAACTAAGCCAATTATAACAGCTGAGCGACCGTGCTAGAACCACGGAACTCGGGAATGCCTAACACCTTCTCCCGAGTTAACAGACTTCCTTACTTGAATTTCTGGTTTGCGGACTATTAAATAGAGTCATTCTTTTCCTCGATTCGAGATTCAACCGGTGACTTGGGACACCATAAATCTCCCAAGTGGCGACTCTGAATATTTTGAATAAAATCCCGTTTCGATTGTCACTTCAAGTTGGAAATAACTCCCATTTTTTGTACCCTTCCGGGTGTATAGTAAGAAAAAGGAGGTGTGACAGCTCTGGCGACTCTGCTGGGGACAAGGACCCAGAATCTCTGGTTCAGGGTTCAGAATTCGAGCTTGGATATATTGTTGTACGTGGCTTTATCTGTTATCTGATTTTATTACATGTTTGGACCTTATGTGCAAAATGTTGCTTTTTACCGCTTTGATATTATCTAAACTGCATATAATCTGTGGCGAAACCCTTCTCTTCTCATCTCCGGGGATGTGCTTACTGGTTGAGACTCCCTATTCTGTTAGTGTCATACCCTAAAATAAGAAAAAGGCTCGGACAAGTTACTAAGCCGGACGATCTTGCGGGTCCCCGGTACGTAGCCCCCTCTTCGACTCGAGTTGTCCGCTCGGGTACACAGTCTAGAACATATACCTAGGTTTTGAACCTAGAATAACTCAGCCTCATGCCGGATCCCTTGTAAGAACGTTTGTTTGCATCACGTGCATTTGACTTAGGGGACTCAACACAGGGGTTGGGTCCCTCTAGGACATGTGCACCCAAAATAATAAAACATCCTGATGCTTCCTAATGTGTTACAAGTTGCATTTATCCAAGGGTAAAAGGATCATTTGGCGGACCAATGATAGTCTAGGAAAAATAAAAAATGAAAGGAAAAAACAAAACAAAAAAAGAAGAAAAACAAGAAAAAAAAAGAAAAAAGAGAGGATGAAATGTGAAGATAAAGCGAGTGGGGCCCAATTATATTTTCTGTCACATTTTGGTTAAATAAGAAAAGAGCTTGAAAAATTCAAAAAAAGATTTTGCACTTGCATTATTTTTAGAAAAATCAAAAAAAAAAAAAAGAAGAGAGAAAGAAAATCCAAAAAGATTTTGCATGTTTCGTCATTTTTCAAGAAAATCAAAAATATATTTTCTCCAAATTACTTGTTTTTTAAAATTATCGCCCGTATACAATCTGCCCGAACTACGCGAACCTGATTCTCGTCTCCCAGGGCGAGATACGTAGACAACCCACATAGGGTCCGGTCTTCCTAGTAAATCTTAGGTTCTTGGCTTTGTGGGGTCTTAGCTAAATTTTACACTTCTAGCCGCCTTTTGGCTAAATAAGTCATTTTGCAAAATAATCGCAACCATGTCTTGCATGTATTTAATAGGAAATGTTATTGTCTCACATAGTGATGGTTAAGTTTTCTCATACAGGTGTGAATTTACTAACCGATGTTTGAGCAAGACAGATACACTAGGATCGCTGCATTCAGGAGTTGCTTAAAGAGATTTATAGTTATTTTTATCATATTTTTTTATGTCATCTTTTACTTTCTAAGTTTTGTACAGTGATGTCAAGTTTTGTGATTGTACTTGTTATTTTATATTTGACAAGATGTGGTGTAATTCAAAAATCCAAAAAAAGGGAGATGTTGTATTTTATATTTTTGTTATAAGTTTTCTTTAGAATACTAGTTCTAGAAACGGAAAAAATTTTAGTTTTTTTTTTCTTTAGGAAATTAATATCTAAGACTTAAAATAAATTATTTTTATGTTTCCTTTAGTATATTAGAACCAAAATTCAAAAAAGAGAATTATTTTAGTACTTTTTTAAAAGCTTTCTTTAAGGTGGTAACTCCAAAATCCAAAAGATTTTCTTTTGAGTTGTTTCTTTGGGAAATTAGTGAAAAATGAAAAAAAGAGCTTCTTTATTTTCATTAGAACTTTAGGATATTGTACATAGAAAAATATAGTATATGCTTTATTTTTATTTATCATTAGAATTTCTTCTTTATACAATCAAAATTGAAATTCAAAAATATTTTGTTTTATTTTTTTCGTTGTTTGTTTCGAAATCTTACGTCAGAATATTAAATGAAAATTCGAAATACTTTTTTTGGTTTATTATTTGGACTTCATTTTAGAAAAAAGAATCAAAAGATATTTTTCTCTTGTAGAGTTTTTCCTTAATAATTACTCGTGTTTGTTTCAAAAAGAGGAAAAAATGCCCGTTAAGCTTGAGTTTAGAATAGGTCATAGGACATTAAGTCTAGAAAATTCAAAAAAAAAATTTGCTTCTTTCATTTCTCTTTTCTTATCAGAGTAGTCATTAAAGTTGAAAAAGAAAAAAAAATTAGTTTGTTTACTTTATTCCCGTTCTTCCAGAACTACACAAAGATCTGATTCATGCGGCGTCGTGATACGTAGGCAACCTACATAGGGTTCGATCAAATTATTTTTTATTATTATCAAAAGAAAAAAAAGGAAAAAAAAAGAGAAAAAAGGGTGTAATTATGGGACGTGAAAATGAGAGAAAAGAAAAGAGTGATAATTAGAAGAAAAGAAAAGAAAGGAAAATGATCAAGCAAGTGCTAGAAAAGCAAAGAAAAGAGAGGATTGAAATGAAAATTGGGATGATGCCAATTGACCTTCGTACCCTCGAAGCCATTTTAGAACCGATAACTGTGGCTAGGTGCATTGCATTAAATGTGATATTTTTAGCTGTTAAATGTCCTAACGCTAATATGATGGCTTCATTTGGTTCTTCTTTGTTCTCCTCATTATAGCAGAAGGGTAGTTGGTTTGTAGTTCTCAAGGTAACTCGTCCATACAACACAAGGTCAAACTGCAAGGTAGCCATGGCTAGCAAAAACTTGGGCACAAGAGTTGTTGACCCGTCAAGGGAGTTTGTGGAGTCGGAGTCTGAATTAAAAGAGGAGGTCCAAAGGATGAAACAGTAGATGGCAGAAATGTATCACTCTTGGATCACGGGGCATCCTCCACCTTCATTCCCCACTAACTACACTGAAAACCCCGCAACTATCCCATCACTGTCACAAATCCAGATTCCCACTGTTGTTGATATCTCCCCACAGCCTTTTCACACTCTACCCGCCAAAATCACCTCATATATTGCTCCTTTGGCCACTCATGCTCTTGCAACTCCTCCACCAGCTATTTCTCCTCGTTCCTCTAATAAGACTGTGTTCAAAGTCCCTGATGCCCAACACTATGCTCCAGAACTAACTTTCAAACTCTTGGATCCATACTCTCACGCTCCTCATTTTGAGGTTCCTGGTGAAACTGAAAAGCCTGGTAAGACAGTGGAGCAAGACGAGATATCCAAGAAGGTAAAAATCTTAGAGCAGTCTTTAAGAAACATGCAAGGGATAGGGAGCCAGATGAGTGTGGCTTACAAAGACTTGTGCTTGTTTCCTGACGTCCAACTGCCTGCTGGACTTAAGATGCCAAAGTTTGATTTGTATGACGGGCACGGAGATCCCGTGGCCCATTTGAGAGGTTACTGCAGTAAGATAAGAGGCGTTGGTAGGAAAGATAAATTATTGATGGCGTATTTCAGTTAGAGTCTGAGTGGGGAAGCTCTGGAGTGGTACACCCCCCAAGATGTTAACAGGTGGTACACGTAGGACGATATAGCTCAGGCTTTTGCCAGGCACTTTCAGTATAATATGGAAATCGTCCCGGATCGCAGGTCCCTCGCCAAGATGGAAAAGAGGCCTAATGAAAGCTTTAGGGAGTACGGGCTCAGATGGAGAGAGCAAGCTGCCAGAGTCGATCCCCCGATGAAAGAAAAAGAGATAATCGACTACGTTCTTCAAGCCCAAAAACCAACTTACTTTGGATATTTGATCATGGTTGTGGGTAGGACTTTTAATGATGTGGTAAAAATGGGCGAAATGGTAGAAGATGGGCTGAAGTGGAGCAAGATCGTGAGCTATTCTACTTTAAAAGCCACAACACAAGCAATTCAGAACGACACAGGAAATTTGCTGGGTTAGAAGGAACACGATGATGTTGCCATGGTTGTTTCAGAGTCACGGCATAGTCCAAAGGGTCTGCCTCACTGATATACCCAGCCTCAAATCCAACCTCAAACCTATCCCCGAGCTCCACATAATTCACCTCAGTATTATCCTCCAAACAACGTTCGGTCATATGTCCAAACACCAGGTCACTCCCTATAGCGAGCGCCAGCACCGAATAATGCATTCTTACCTTTACAACATTTTTGAGCACCCAACAACCCTAGAAAATAGGGGCAGGGAAGAGAATAAAGGCAAAGAGATAGTTTCACGCCAATTGGGTAGTCCTACAGAAGCTTATTTGAAAAGTTAAGGCATGCTGGCCTGATTGAGCCGCTCCTCGACTATACGCCAGACCCATATGCAAAAGGCTTTGATCCTACTGTACGATACATGTACCACTCTAATATCCAAGGGCATAGCATTAAAGATTGTCGTTCTTAGAAAAGAGAAATAGAAAGAATGATTCAAGAAGGGGTAATTGTGATCAATGATAGTGATAGGGAGCACGCGAACCCTCTTTGACTGAAGTTGATGATATTGGGGTTGGTAATGGTCTTGGCAACATTGATGCAGAACGTAGTGGCTAAGATTCCGTGCTTGGTAATTGGAAAGACGCTCCATTTCTTTGTCAGCCGGAGAGGAGTTTTTGTGGTTTATTTTGTTGTCATTTCTGTTGTCCGGGTTATTTTTAGGGTTGTAATCTGGATATTGTCTTTTGACTCAAACCCTTCTAGCCTTTTATTTTGCCTAGTTTGTTTATTCGTAGTAGCTCGTTTAGTGTTGTCTAGGTTTGTTCTACGGTTGTAACCCCGGTTTAGTTTGCTTGTTTTGTTGTTCAAACCCTTTCACCATCTGTCTAATGCAATTTTTTGTTTTCTGTTATTTCCAGTCATTTTTGTTAGTTTTATTTTCCTTTTATAGTCCTTTTCCTGTCGAGTCTAGTGACACGACATGCACGCGTAATTCTCAGCTTGGTCTTTAAAGTTAGTTTAGTCATGAAGCAATGAAATAATTTTGAAGATGATAGGGGCACTTGAGGGAAATAAGAACAAATTTTGACATTGTGAGATCACTTCAAGCCTGAATTGTGTGAAACTGGGGTAGATAGAACATAAAGAAATACTGTTGAAATGCATCATGCCACATCGATTTGAAGCCAAAGGCAAGTTTTCCCCAAATTTACAGGGGCCGTTCGTGGTACCGAGGTTGTTGTCCAATGGTGCTGGGTAATTGAAAAATGTAGAAGGCAAATGTGTGGATATGGTTATCAATTCTGGTGCAATCAAAAGATGTTACGTATATTTTCTTTGGCTTGTTTAATTGTGTTGTTTGTACTTAGCATGTTTTGAAGATTGAAATGACGAAGGCATTTTGTTCTGCTATCTAAACACTTTATCCTTTGCTACTCCTTTGAGCCTTATTTAATTTCTTGCATACCCCTCTTTTGGAATCAGCAGTAAAGGAAAAAGAGAAAGGAGAAAAAAAAAGAGGAAAAAAACGGAGAAAAAGAGAAGAAACAAAAAGAAAAAAAGGGAAAAAGCAAAAAAAAAGGAAAAAACAAAGAGAAAAGAAAAAGAAAGAAAAGTGCAAAAAAAATAAAGCAATTCCTATGTCCTGAACTACGTTTGACTTGATTCCGAAAGGATACGTAGGCAGCCTCTCTCTGAGGTTCAGTCACACAAAAATAAAAATCCAAAAGTCCCCAAGAAAGAAACTGGGGCAGAGGTTGTGGTTGTTGTGAGAAATCTGATTCCGAAAGTTATAATTTTGAACCCATGTTGAATTGTTTTGAGACTTTGATACCCTTTCTTTCTAACCCTATACAAAAGCCCACATTACGGTCCAAAGAAAGACCTTCCAATCAGTCTTCGAGAGATGCCAAGTCAAGCGAGCAGAGGTGAATCATATCAGGGGCAACACTCCGGTCCAAACAAAGGAAATGAAGAATGAGAGAGTCTTGTCGATGAGAACCCTCGCGGGTACCACAAGGCGATAAAAGTTGAGAGAAATCAAAAATGAGAGAGTCTTATTGGTGAAAACCTTCACGAGCACCATAAGGCGACGGTGAGATGAGAGAAAAACCAAAATGAGAGAGGCTTGATGGTGAAAACCCTTTGGGCATTTCAAGTCGAATCAAGATTGTGAATCAGACCGGAAAATCGGAGCATTGAAGACAGTTTCACGGTTTGGGGGGTATAACAAGAGTTTGAACAACATATTTCATTAACAGAATAGGTCGCAGGTACATGTCATGGTCATTAGAGTTGGTATCCACATCCGATAGGTTTCTACTTTGTAGTTTTCTTGTTAGGAGTCATCTCTCTCCATTGCCCTCCCTCTGTTCCTTTTGTCTTGTTTACTTCCTCTTCCTGAGTCTGTTTGGTCAGAACAAATGAGAAATGACTTCAAAATTTTCCACCAGCTTTCCAATTGCACAAAACGAGATCTGGCCAACGCATCAAAGTGGCATAAGTCAAATAAGAACAACATGCTCACCGAGTTGGTAACAATCAACATGCCTTGGGGATTCATGCGAAATGCAAAGGCTTGGTATATATTAATTCATGAATAATGCAATAGATGAGGGGTTTGGTGAACATATCAGAGATATTTTCTATGTTAAGGGCAACAAAGAAAGTGGTTAGTCTATAAACAAGTAAGGTCTTTGAGTGGGAATCATTTATCATGGCAAGTGAAGGAACAATAGATCTCGAGGCCAAGGCCAGTGATTTAAATCAGGAAAGAACAACATGCGCACTAAGTTGGTGACAATCAATATGCTTGGGAGTCCATGTGAAACACAAAGGTTTGGTAAATTTCGTTATGAGTTGTGCAACAGATAGAGAGCATTGGGTCTGAACGAGAAGAGGTATTTTCTGGGTTAAGGTTTACAAAGGAAGTGGCTAGTACAGGAACAAGCAGGATTTTCAAATGGAAATCAGTTATCATGACAAGTGAAGGAGCAATAGACCTCAAGGCCGAAGCCAGTGGTTAAGTCAAGAAAGAACAACATATAAAAGGAAAGGGGGCAATGGACGTGTTTTGGGATTCATGGGAGACACAAAGGTTGGGGAGGTGCCAGTTCATGCAATGCAAATAGAGGATATTGGGTCTGAACGGAGAAAAGGTATTTTATGTGCTGAGGACGACAGGGAAAGGGGTTAGTCCATAAACAAGCAAGGTCTTCGAGTGGAAATCAGTCATCATGGGAAGTGAAGGAGCAATCCCCCTCAAAGTTCAAGGCCACAATCTGTCCACCACATTTTAAACTGACAAGATTTCTCTTTGATTGAAGCAGGGACAGAAAGTTTTTGTTGGTTTCGGAGAAACCCTCCTTAGGGAAAAAGCAAGCACCAAAACAGGTTTGACCATAAATTCTCAGGGCCCTCCTAGAAAATGGGACTTAGTTTAAATTTCAAAACAATTATGAGTAACATAATTTGGCATAAATGTACCCCAAACGAGCATAAGTTGGTTTCAAAGTTTTCATGTTTAAGATGGGATTCAATTAGGAGTTTTCAGGACCATCCTGGATAATGGGACGTAGTTTTAAGGTCGGTTTAGATAACAAGATATAGTGGAAGTCATACATTTAGTAGATATAACTTAGGTTAAAATTGTTCTTTAGCTAGAAGTTGTCAGGACCCACCTGGATAAAGGGGAGTAGTTTAAGACCTTTTTGATAACAAGTGTAGTCGGAGTAATACCTTTAGAAGATATAATTTAAGTTCGTAATTGTTAGGAGTTGTTAGGACCTCCCTGGATAATAGGGCTTAGAATTTAAATTCTTATAATAGTTGGTAGAATAATTCAGTTTAACACTCACCTACGTGCCCAGTCACCAATTGGGGCAGGAAATTTTCTTTGTTTGTTATTCTGTAAAAGTCAGGCACCCACTTGGAGAACAAGGGAATACATTTCAAGTTCAGTAATCAGGCGCCCACCTGGAGAACATGGGAATACACTTCAAGTTTTAGCAATTAGGCGCCCACCTGGAGAACAAGGGAATACATTTCAAGTTCAGCAATCAGGCACCCACCTGGAGAATAAGGGAAGTACAATTCAAATTTTAGCTTTCAAACTTTTAATATTTGATAACATGTTGTACCCAGCCACCAAACTGGGGTAGAAAATTTTCTTTCTTTGTTTATTTTGTTGCAGTCAGGAGCCCACCTGGAGAATAAGGGAATACTTTTCAAGTTCAGCAATCAGGCGCCCACCTGGAGAATAAGGGAATACTTTTCAAGTTCAGCAATCAGGCGCCCACCTGGAGAACAAGGGAATACTTTTCGAGTTCAGCAGTCAGGCGCCCACCTGGAGAACAAGGGAATACATTTCAAGTCAGCTGTCAGGCGCCCACCTGGAGAATAAGGGAATACATTTCAAGTTCAGCAATCAGGTACCCACCTGGATAACAAGGGAATACTGTTCAAGTTTTTGGCAATCAGGCGCCCACCTGGAGAACAAGGGAATACATTTCAAGTTTCAGCAATCAGGCGCTCACCTGGATAACAAGGGAATACATTTCAAGTTTTGGTAATCAGGCTCCCACCTGGATAAAAAGGGAATACATTTCAAGTTTTGGAAATCAGGCGCCCACCTGGATAACAAGGGAATACATTTCAAGTTCAGCAATCAGGCGCCCACCTGGAGAACAAGGGAATACATTTCAAGTTTTGGTAATCAGGCGCCCACCTGGATAACAAGGGAATACATTTCAAATTTTGGCAATCAGGCGCCTACCTGGATAACAAGGGAATACATTTCAAGTTTTGGCAATCAGACGCCCACCTGGATAACAAGGGAAGTACAATTTAGTTTTTAGCTTTCAAATTTTTAGTAATATTTGGTAACATGATGCGCCCAGCCACCAAACTGGAGGCAGAAAATTTTCTTTGTTTGTCTATTTTGTTTAAATTAGGCGCCCACCTGGAGAACAAGGGAATATATTCGAGTTAGCAATCAGGAGCCCGCCTGGAGAACAGAGGCATTTATTTCAAGTTTTAGCAATCAGGAGCCCGCCTGGAGAACAAAGGCATTTATTTCAAGTTTTAGCAGTCAGGAGCCCGCCTGGAGAACAGATGCATATATTTCAAGTTTTAGCACTCAGGAGCCCGCCTGGAGAACAGAGGCATATATTTCAAGTTTTAGCAGCCAGGAGCCCGCCCGGAGAACAGAGGCATATATTTTAAGTATTAGCAGTCAGGAGCCCGCCTGGCGAAAAGAGGCATTTATTTCAAGTTTTAGCAGTCAGGAGCCCGCCTGGAGAATAGAGGCTTATATTTCAAGTTTTTAGCAGTCAGGAGCCCGTCTGGAGAACTGAGGCATATCTTTCAAGTTTAAGCAGTCAGGAGCCCGCCTGGAGAATAGCGGCATATATTTCAAGCTTTAGCGGTCAAGCATCACTCGGAGAAAGGGTAAAGTACTTCAGAATGCAATTCAAGTCAGCAACAAAAGAGGCTTGTAGAAAGAATGCGAGTCAACAGTCCTAAATGATCAGTGGAAGTTAGTCACAATCCAAAATAACAAAAGAAAAGGAGAAACAAAAGAAGGAAAAATTGAATCCAAATGCAGCGGTAGAGAAATATGTGAATTGCTTAAGACATGATTGGAGTCACAAGTGTTGTGTGGCGTCCGGGTTTGGTCGAAAAAGTTGAAGAAGAATAAACTAGCACCTACAACTAGCAAGCATCAAGGTTCAAATCCAAAGACTGCATGAAGAATCACTCAAGACTCAATATCAAGCTTCAGAAGACTTATAGATAGGAATCTTGCAACTCGTAGTTGATAGGCTTAGCTAGTCTTTTTCATTTTGATTCTGATGTAATAACAGGACCGCAGAACGGAACCTCGGTGTAACGGCACCTCGACCGTCTCTTCACCTCGGCATACTCCATCATCTCACTGAACTACACTGACCTGATTCCTTTATAGCCAAGGATATGTAGGCAACCTCGGAAGCAAGGTTCGGTCAAATCTTTCAAAAATGCTTCCCACAGAGTATTCAAATGAGCAAAAAATCCCTCGTATCAACTCACTTATCTTTGCACGAAAACCCTTTGGGTTTCCGAGCAAAGAGGGGCAGCTGTGAGCACGTGCTTTTTGCCTAACATGAAAAAAATATACCAAAATAATTTTAATTTATTTTTATGTGGTTTTCTTTGTTTAGTTGCATTTCAAACATTTTTAATATTTTTAAAATCATAGAAAAACCTTAAAAACCGTCACATTTTAATTTCATGCCACCTTAGGTTCAAATTGCTTTGAGGATTTAATTACATTGAGTTAATTGTGTTATTAATACAAAAAAATCACAAAAAATGATCATTTTTACATAGTTAGATATTTAGCTTAATTTTATAATTTGAATTGATTTAGGAATTTAATTTAGGTTTTTAATTAATTAAAGAATGAGAAGAACAACAAAAAGAAGAGGGAATTGAAAAGGCTTGGTCTTAAATTCAAATGGGGCCAAACACTGTAGAAGCCCAAATTTTCCGCCAACCCGGTCCAAATGAGGTCGACTCGACCCAATACCCAAACCCATTTCCCTACCTAAAAACCCTAGACCTATACATTCTATTCTATATAGAGGGGAGAGAGGCCTAACGCCTGAAAATCAAAGAGCGCCGCAATTGAAGACACCAAACGATCCTTCCCCGCCTCCTTCACGCCGACAACACTACACCCCAGTAGCGCCGAACAATAACAACCGCTAAGGGCCCTCAGCCGCTGACACACACACAGAGCCGCCGTTGGATAGGGAATCAATGAGCTCCATAGCCATCGCTATTTTTACTTCTTTCTGTTAACAAAACTCGCCAAAACCATTTGAGCCGCTGCTGCTTCCTCGCTCTTGAACACATACTCCATTCTGCCGAGAAAACACCTTCAAAAACCATTAAGGTTAGTCATGAAATTTGCCATGGTCAAGGTCAGTTGTGGTGGTATTCTGTTCAGATCGAGTTGAGCTCATCGCCATCGTTCGAGCTCCGGCTTTCGGTTCGAGATCCCCGTACATTTCGCTTAAGTTCTCTGGCCAGTTTGTTTTGGTTGTAGATTTTCCACATCAATGGAGATTCTTCATTCTTAAAGCAAAGAAAGTTGCTACTAAAAGGTCATATTCTAATTTTACTTCTCTTCCAATTTCCAGATCTTGTGCTGTGGGTATTTGAATTGTTTTATTCGATTTCACTCGTTCCATTTTTACGACTTACGTGATACTACTACTTTGAGCTTGTCATTTGTGATGTTTGCTTGTTTAACTTCTGAATCATATCTGAAGATTTGGTAGTTTCCATTATTTGTCATATTATCTTCTTTGCTTTTAGATGTAGTTTATGTGGATTCATATTGTTGTAATTTGTCCGTTTGTATGAGTTAAATTAGCAGACTTATAAATTCGCTTGGTTGATTCCTAATCGGTTGCTGTCAATGGTTCGTAGATCACTCAAGAATATTAGAATATTTGTAGTACTCCCTTTTCTCTGATATGAACAAGGATGACAGTTATTTATGCATAGAAAGGTGTTTGGGGAATTTGTGTTTCAGTATGTGGAACGAAGCAATTGAATTCTTTCGGTTATGAGATTGAAAAGTTTGTTTCTGCCATTAAAGTTAGTTGGCAGGATAATATATTATAGTTAAGGATATGATACAGGGACTATGTAATTAGTAAGTTTTGATCTAGGGACTTATGTAGTTGGTACGGAAATGATTAGCTAGCAAGATCATATATTAGGCGCATGATTAAGCTACTACAACTACGGGTACGGTTCTTGTGACGTAGTTGCAGTATTTGTTTTTGATAAGTAGGAATATCTTTAGTATGCTTCCTCTTTAAAATAATTCGAGGTGTGCCATGCCGAACAAAAATGAAAATTGCATGGCCCTCGTTTTCATTAACTTTCTTTTGAATCCTTAGAATCCGAGGCTTAGCAAACTTTCCATGGCCCTCGCAAAGTTAATAATGTGTAGTTGCTTTTAGGAGTGTATTTTAAACTACTTTACTAAACTCGGGTGCAAATTTATGTGACCCAAATCCAAATCTCAACGATGTTAAAATATGTCAAAAACCACGGGTGCATTTATGTGATGTGGTTCGAGACGTGTTTTAATAACGCTGTAATTTTTCTCTGAAAATGAATAAAAGTGGTTAAAGTTAAAATTTGCACATAGGTTCAAAAATGTTCTAAAATCATATAACTAAGCCAATTATAACAGTAGAGTAACCGTGCTGGAACCACGGAACTCGGGAATGCCTAACACCTTCTCCCGGGTTAACAGAATTCCTAACTTGGATTTCTTGTTCGCGGACTATTAAACAGAGTCATTCTTTTCTTCGATTCAGGATTCAACCAGTGACTTGGAACACCATAAATCTCCCAAGTGGCAACTCTGAATCTTTTGAATAAAATCCTGTTTCAATTGTCACTTCAAGTTGGAAATGACTCCCATTTATTGTACCCTTCCGGGGGTGTAGTAGGAAAAAGGGGGTGTGACAGGTGCATCTATTTCACATTGATGCACCTAAAGTGTATGGGGAGGAGGTACAAAGTTTCTTCGCTAGTCTCTTTCCAATTGATACTGACCATGTCTGTGCTTTGGTCAGTGGGGTCGATATCTTCTTTGATGTGATGTTGCTTGGCGAGATTTTGCAAGTTCATACAGTTGGGGTGTCGAGTGTACAAGATGCATATTAGTATAACTTCAGAAATGTAGTGGTGAAAGACATTGCTAATCAAAAAGGGGAACAGATTCATAAGAAAGCACTTCTTCCTGTCTACCAGGTGTTGTTTGTGTTGGTTAACAATGTCCTATTTCCTGGAGCAGAAAGGAAGTCTGTGACTTGTAAGTCTGACCTATTCCTAATGGAGCAACTGTACGGTTTCCACCCTGTGGGTCTGCCTGTCATAATGATTGAACACATACAGAAGGTTGCCAATTTCAAGGACGATAAACATGGGCTTCCCTATGGATTCTTGCTTACTACGGTGTTTAAATTCTTCAAGGTTCCACTGGGAACAGGTAAAGTGGGGACCCGAAAGTAGACATTCTCACAGACAACCTTGGAAGAGTGCGAGTGTATTGAGAAGTATGGGGGGTTAGGAAGTACATCAACTGTTTCTCAGCTCATCAATGCCCAAAACAGTGCAGTTGAGGAAATTCATCGATTGAAGGCCAGGAATGCTATCTTGGAAGGTCGGCAAGCCCGAGTGGTTCCCATTTGACACAGGAAAATGCTGATCTCAGGGCGCAAGTTGAGAACCTGAAGGCTGAATTGCTCAACAAGCAAAACTCGGGAAATTCCCAAATAGACCTTGTTCTCCAGTCACTTGGCGCAGCTACCAAGCCTTTTTCTCCTAGTGCCCCCTAAGAACCCCTTCAGTACCTAGTTATCAGGATATTTTTCTTTTTTGTTCTTTGTTGATGTTTGGTGGATGTTTTTTTGTATTTCTTTTAGGGTTGGGGATGTACTACTACTGCTCCTGTGAACAAGTCTAATATTGCCTCTTCCTTTTTCAAAAGGTAGAGGCATATTAAAACATTATTAATATGAATCCTTTTTATTATGTCTACCACTATCTCTTTGTGTTCTATTCTCCATCATGATTGTGTGCACATAAGTGGCATGAGATAGCTTCGTTGGACTTCTTTGTGTTTGTTCTTTTTAATGATACCAAAAGGGGAAAAATAAGTCAGGGGGAAACGCATTTGGGGAACTGGTTCTTATACTCATTTGCTCTATAAGATAAGGCATAGTCTCAGGGGAAACTCTTTTTACTGCCCTAACTCCTACCTATAATTGTTAAGTATGTCATCATCAAAAAGGGGGAAATTGATAGATCTTAAATACTCTTGGCTTATGTTTTGATGATCTAACAAACTTACTGTTAAGAACCAGATAGGGAAGTGATAAGTCAGGATTTTAACATGTTTTATGCCCTTACTTTCCTATGCTTTGATCATATATTTGTACAAAATAGTCCTAAAAGGCTCACGGGTTGTGCTTGTTTGCAGGTTTGATCGACAAAGTGACGAAATGTCAAAGATCGGCTAAAAAAGGAGTGAAACCTGCTCAAGTACCAAAGACCAAGAAATCTAACGGAAGAAGGCCTAGTACGGACCACGCAAAGTGGTATGCAGCCACACTAGGAGATTCAGAGAGTTGGCAAACTGGGCTCAAGGGCAATGCGGCCGCGGTACATATCTCGCGGTCCGCAGTCAGGGCTCCGTGGCCACAATACTCTTTTGTGCGGTTCGCGGTCAAGAGATTCTGAGAGCTATAATTTTGTCAATACAATGTCATACGGTCTGCGGTTGTTATTGTGCATACCGCACCAATTTCCTTTATGGTCGCGGTCCATTCGACGCGGTCTACGGAGTCTAAGTTCAGAAAAGCCAAAGTTGAAGTCAAGGAGCCCAGTGCGGTCGCGGTCCATTTAGTGCTGCCCGCACTGACCACCCAGGGGTATTTTTCTCTAGTTTTTCCAGCCTAGTATAAATAGAACATTTTACCATTTTTAGGTTATATGTTATTTCCAGAAAATAACTGCGCTCGTGAGAACAACTTTTGTAGCCATTTTTGGCATCTTAGCTTCAAATTAACGATAGATTCTTGCAATTTAATTTAGTATTTAGTTATTATGTCTTATTCTTCATCTATTTCTTCATTTTCTTGTTCAAGCATGAGTAGCTAAACCCATTAGCGAGGATTGTGGCTCAACCCTAGAGTGGGTAATTGATGGGTGTTGCCATCTAGGATTAGATTGACTATGGGTGTTTACTATTTGGGTTAATTTCATGTTTTAATTTTGAATTGCTGGTTGCAAATACTGATTCAAGCTTTATGGGTTTAACTTTCTTGGGAAAGAGAGTCTATGCCCTCCGAAATTGACCTAACAAGGAATTGGGATGGACTCATGAGAAATGATATTCCCAATTAACGGATTAAATGTCGAGAGAGTAATCACCCTACTTGAACCTTAGTCGTTTGTCCTAATTTGCCAACCCATTTGGTCTCAAGAGAGTCAATTGGGAAAAATCACTCTCTCTACCGAGAGGTGTGAGAGTGGGTAAAATTGTGCAATAGTTATAACATAAGCCCCAACTATGTCAATCGAACCTTAGTAATATCTACCCATCAATTTCCATGTAGGTGATGTCACGACCCTTGTGCGCTTCTTCCCATTAGATACAACTTTAGCAATTATCTCGTAGCATAATCTAGCTTCAATTAGTAGTTTGATAATAATAGTTTGTATTTTTAAAAACCCAAAAATGAAAAGAAGATCATCTAAGAGCTCACACGCAACTGTATCCTAAGTAGATACTCGAATTCCCTTCTAGGTCTCTGAGGATTCGATCTCGGCCCTCATATCGGGTAAAAGCTATGGCGACCCTCTTCTCCTACTCTTTAGTAGCGGGTAGTTGGCCCCTATCACTTTTTGGCTCCATTGTAGAGGAGCTTACGGTTTTTGGCTATCTATTTAGTAGCTTTGTGGGTTGCTCTTCTTTACTTCTTATTTACTAATTTTGTTTGTGTTGATTACTTAGGTACAAATGGCTCTCAATACCAATGCCCCTCTTGGAAATGAGAATGCGGGGGAGGAGGTAGATGATATTGATCAAGAAGAGGTTCCTATTTTACCTCAAGCTTCGCGAAGAGGCCATCAGGCCAATGTAAATAACAATAACAATATTCCAGACCCTCTTCCGCCACCGCCAAGAGTGGCTCCAAGAGTCCTCCCAAATCAATGATATGCGAGTGCCATCGTTCCTCCCTGAATCTGGGCGGGGAACTTTCAAATTACAAATGTCATGTTGACCTTGATCGAGCAAAGAGGGTATTTTACGAGTGCCTCCAATCAAAATTCCTACAAGAACTTGAAGGGGTTCATAGATACATGCTGGGGTAGCAAGCAAACAAACATATCCGAGGATGCATTGAGATTAAGGCTTTTCCCGTTTTCTCTTTGGGGTAAGGCATTGGATTGGTTAGAAAGTCTCCCCAATCATTCCTTTGCAACGTGGGATGAATTGGCGGACCAATTTATTTCCAGGTTCTTTTCTCCAAGTCACATGGCGGTGCTTCGGGATGAAATTTTTGCTTTCAAGCAGGAGCCAACGGAACCCTTGCATGAAATATAGGAGAGATATAGAACAATGGTTAAAGAGTGCCCAAATAACAATATGACGGATGTGATGATTCAACAAACTTTTATCGGGGCATTAACACTACTAATCAATGCATTGTGAACCAATTGGCCAGAAGCAACTTTATGAAGCTTCCTTACAATGAAGCTTGTGATGTTTTGGATGAAATGGCTGACATTTCTTTGGCATGGCAAAGTCGAGAAAATGTGCCCCAAGTTGACCCCACGGTCATCCATTTGCACAAGGAGTTAGCTCACTACTACTATGAATCAATTATCGAAGGCGCAATTGCAACAAGTCCAAAATCCTCTCCAAGTCAATGCCATGGAAGGAGTGAATATGCTTAAGAGAAGTCAAAGAGGGCAACAATCTCAAGGAAATTGTGATCAATATGATGATGGTGGTGGTTTCTCAAATGAGTGTAATGATGAGCAAAGCGAAGAAGTTCAATATTTCAATAACTATCAAGGCAATCGAGGCAACTTTGTAAATAAACAATGGCAACCCCAAGGAAATTGGGGCAATCAACAAGGTGGTGGTAATTGGAACACCAACAATCAAGGTAGAAATTGGGGGAACAACAATTTGGGCAACTAAGGGAATTGTAATGGTAATAACAACAACAATTGGAATAACAACAATAGTCAAGGCGGGTGGAATAACAACGGAAATCAAGGCAACCGGGGGCAAGGTTTTCAAAGTCCCCCGATGTATCAACAACCGAACAATACCCCTCCGTTTCAATCTCAAGTGTCCAGTTCTTCGGGTAATGATATGGAAGAATAGAAATGATGTTCGACGAAATGATGAAGAAGAACCAAGACTCTAATGCTCAATCGGCTTCCAACAATACCTCTATTCGGAACTTGGAGGTGCAATTAGGCCAAATCTCATAATCGTTGAATACTCGACCTAAGGATGCTCTACCAAGTGATACAGTAGTGAACCCGAAGGGAGGTAACAATCATGTGATGGCAGTTACAACAAGAAGTGGGAGAGGCGGTGATGTGCATGCCTCGAAAGAATATCAAGTTTTGGATGATGATGTTGGGTTCCAAGAATATGTGAGTCCTTTGATAGTTAAAGATGTGGTTGAGACAAATGTGAACAATGAAGTGATTATAGATATTGATGAGGCCGACGTGGAAACACAAAATGCCGTTAACCCGTCTAAGGGACACGTGATTGATATACTCGAGCCGGTAGTGCCCAAAGCCAAGGCACCTTTGCCTAGGCCACCTACGCCTTATCCTCAATGGTTAGCAAAGCAAAAGGGTGATAACCAATTCAAAAAGTTCATTGAAATGATAAAGAGGCTTACAATCAATGTGCCTTTGGTGGAGGCACTTGAGAAAATGTCGGGGTATGCAAAATTTATGATGTACTTGGTAACAAAGAAGAGGTTAATGCAGTTTGAAACAATTAAGATGACTCATCAAGTGAGTGCTATCATACATTCTATGGCCCCAAAACATGAAGACATTGGAGCTTTTACTATCCCTTGCACTATTCGTAGTGCGGATTTCGCCAAGTCCCTTTGTGATTTAGGGGTTAACATAAATTTGATGCCTTATTCGGTATTCAAGACCTTGGGAATAGGACAACCTCGACCAACCTCAATGAGACTTCAAATGGCGGATCGATCGATGAACCGACCCTTGGGCATAATTGATGATGTTCTTGACCATGTTGATAAATTCATATTACCAGCCGACTTTGTCATCTTGGATTGCAAAGTGGACTTTGAAATCCCGATTATTATTGGGAGACCTTTCCTAGCTACGGGGAAGGCATTGGTTGATGTTGAAGTGGGTGAGTTGACTTTCCGTGTGGGGTATGAGTAGGTTGTTTTTCATGTTTGCAAATCAATGAGACAACCCAATAGCACTGAGGTGTGTTCATTTGTGGACATTGTCACAACTGTGATACTGGATGACACAAGTTCCATGATCAATGTTAAAGATCCCTTTGAGACCGTGCTTCTTAATATGGATGTCAATGATGATGCAAGTAGAGTGGAATGCATGAATGCTTTGCACGGTATGGGCTCGTATTCTTATGAGCCTAAGAAATTGTCCTTGGATCTTGAAAATCAGAAAACGCCACCAACTAAGCCATCCATTGAGGAGCTACCGGTGTTAGAGTTAAAACCACTTCCTCCACACCTCAAGTATGAGTTCTTGGGCTCAAATTCTAATTTACCAATTATTATTTCTTCTTGCCTCACTAACTTGCAGGTAGATGCCACATTGGCCGTTCTCAAAAGGAGGAAAAAAGCAATTGGGTGGACATTGGCCGACATTTAAGGAATAAGCCCCAGATTTTGCATGCATAAAATTATCTTGGAGGATGATGTAAGGCCTTCCTTAGAACATCAAGGGAGGCTAAATGAATCAATGCAAGAGGTGGTGAAGAAAGAAGTGATCAAGTGGCTTGATGCGGGTGTGGTGTATCCAATCTCCGATAGCTCATGGACTTCTCCGGTGCAATGTGTACCGAATAAAGGTGGGATGACCGTGGTGACAAATGACAACAATGAGCTTATTCCCACTCGAACCATCACCGGGTGGAGAGTTTGCATGGACTACTGAAAACTCAACAAGGTGACCCAGAAGGATCATTTCCGATTATCGTTCCTTGACCAAATTCTTGATCACCTTGCGGGGTGAGCTTTCTATTGCTTTTTGGATGGGTATTCGGGCTATAATCAAATATTAATTGCCCCGGAGGACCAAGAGAAGACCACTTTCACATGCCTATATGGTACATTTTCTTTCTCCCAGATGCCATTCGGGTTGTGTAATGCTCCGGCGACCTTCCAACATTGCATGATGGCTACTTTCACCGACATGGTAGAAGACATATTGGAGGTCTTTATGGATGATTTTAGTGTGGTTGGTGATTAATTTGAAGAATTATTGGTAAACTTGGATAGAGTCTTCGCCCTATGTGAAGAAACAAATCTCGTTCTCAATTGGGAAAAATACCATTTCATGGTTGAAGAAGGTATAGTGTTGTGTCACAAGATTTCTAAGCATGGTATTGAGGTAGACAAGGCTAAAATCGATGTGTTTTCGAGGCTTCCCCCCCCCCCAACTTCTGTCAAAGGGGTGAGGAGTTTCCTTGGGCATGCCGGGTTCTACCGACGGTTTATAAAAGGTTTCTCGAAGGTTCTGAATCCCCTTTGCAAGTTGCTAGAGAAAGATGCTAAGTTTTTTTTTGATGAAAAATGCATGGAGGCCTTTGAAATTTTAAAGCACAAATTGACCACCACCCCAATTATTACCGCACCCAATTGGAGTTTGCCCTTTGAACTAACGTGTGATGCAAGTGATGCTGCAGTGGGGGCGGTGTTGGGTCAACGAGTTAGGAAAATGTTCCATCCCGTGTACTATGCAATTAAGACTATGAATGAAGCTCAACAGAATTACACTGTGACGGAGAAGGAATTGTTAGCCATTGTATTTGCCGTGGAGAAATTTAGTCCATATCTTATGGGGGCCAAGGTAATTGTGCACACCAACCGTGCCACCCTTAGGTATTTGATGATCAAGAAAGATTCCAAGAAAAGATTGATAAGATGGGTGTTGCTTCTTCAAGATTTTGACTTAGAAATAGTGGACCAGAAGGGAAGTGAGAACTAAGTTGCGGATCATTTGTCCTGCGTGAAGGAACAAGGGAGGCCATGTGATGACCTTGAGATAAATGATACATTCCCCGATGAGCAACTTCTTTCCGTGTTAATGTGTGACATGCCACGGTTCGTGGACATTGCCAACTTCATTGTAACTAGAATTGTCCCGTGTGAGCTCTCTTCCAACCAAAGGAAGAAACTCAAACGGGATAGTTTGGATTTTTATTGGGATAATCCGTACATGTTTAAGATTTGCACGTGTGGTGTGATTAGAAGGTGTGTCCCAGAAGGTGAACAATCGAGTATTTTGGAGGCTTTTCACTCCTTCCTTTATGGTGGCCATCATGGAGGGGTGAGGACGGCTTTAAAGGTTTTGAGTTGCAGTTCTATTGGCCGACTTTGTTTAAGGATGCTAGTGATTTGGTAAAAATATGTGATCAATGCCAACGAGCGGGAGGGATTTCTAAGAAAGACGAGATGCCTCTTAACACAATTCTTGAAGTTGATATCTTCGATGTTTGGAGTATTGATTTTATGGGTGATTTTATTAGCTCGTGTGGGAACACATACATTCTAGTAGTAGTGGACTATGTGTCAAAATGGGTTGAGTCCGTGGCCTTGTCTAATAATGAAGCTAGGGGTGTGGTGGCATTTCTTAAAAAGAGTATCTTCACAATGTCTATTACACCCCGGGCAATCATTAGTGATGGTGGATCGCACTTTTGTAATAGGGCTTTTGATACCTTACTCTCCAAGTATGGTGGTAACCAAAAAGTCTCTACACCTTACCATCCGCAATCAAGTGGCCAAGTTGAAGTATCAAATAAAGAAATCAAGAGCATCCTATCCAAAACTGTCAATGCAAATAGGACCGACTAGTCCAAAACGTTAGATGATGCTCTATGGGCCTACCGGACCGCATACAAGACCCCAATTGGTATGTCACCGTACCGGTTGGTGTTTGGGAAAGCATGTCACTTACTAGTGGAATTGGAGCATAAGGCTGTGTGGGCCTTGAGGAAGCTTAATCTTGAGTGGGATGTTGCGGCCAATCTTCGTGTTGAACAACAAAATAAACTTGATGAATTCTGTTTCCATGCATACTCTAGTTCGTCCTTGTATAAGGAAAAAATGAAGTACTTACATGAAAAATATTCTTGTGGAAAGGAGTTCAAGGTTGGTGATTTGGTCCTCTGGTTCAACTCTTGTCTGAGGTTGTTTCCCGGTAAGCTGAAATCAAAGTGGTGTGGGCCATTTGAAGTTATATGTGTAACCCCATTTGGTGCTCTAGATTTGATTAACAAAAGTGGTGAAGTCTTTAGGGTAAATGGGCACCATGTCAAGCATTATCTTGGGAAGATTGATGATAGCCGTGTGGTGGCTGTGGTTCATTTCAAATGATGTGATGGTAACCTGCGTCGTGCTGCGACGTTAAATCAGGCGCTTCTTGGGAGGCAACCCATGTGTTTTTCTTTTTATTTTCTTTAATTTTCTTGGTAGTTAGGATTGATTTTTGAGCTAATTGGTTGTGAGATGTTGCAGGAATTGAGTTGATGCAGTGCAGGGCATAAGTGCAGAAATGTAAAGTCTCTGAAGTTTCCAGTGCAGTCGCACGTCCATTTTGTGTGATCCGCACTGGTGTAAGCAAGATATGTTGGCTCTCTAAAGTTTTCCACCGTGGCTGAATTGCATTTTGTGCAGACCGCGGTGGACCTCCATAGCCGCGGTAGATTTTTTACGGTCCATGGAGGCCGCCTTCTCAAACTTCAAGTGATTAAACCCAGCACAGTCCACGGTCCATTTTGTGCGGTCGCGCTGGTAGGTGAGAAAGGGTCCCACTGCTTGTTTATAAATAGACCTCAAGGGTCTCCTTGTACCCTTTTCAAACTCTAATCACTCAGACTCCTAAAAGTACTGTTCACATTTGCATTGGCCCGTAATTCTTGCTTACATTGCTTAGTTGCATACAATCTTTACAATCAAGCATCTTTCATTGATTAATTTTATATTTTATTTTATTTTCATGCCCAGCAGTTTTATCTTGTTTTTCTTCTCGTAGATTCTCCTTTTTAATTATTTGTTAACTTAGGGTAATTTAATTGCTGAGTTTATGTGTTGGGCATTCATAATGGTTGGGCAAATGAGTAGGGACAAGTTAGGCGGAAAAATTGAAAAAATTTAAAAACCCTAACTCAATGCTTAAGTGAAACATTCTCTGCGGCCCAGGGTCACCTTTGCGCGGACCGCGGTGCACTAAGGACTGAAAGTGAACCTTTGCCCAGCGCGGCCGCATTGCATTTTATGCAGTCCGTGCTGGCTTACCGCGATCGTGATCCCACTTTGTGCGGACCGCAATGGGGAGATTTAGAGAGATGATTTCTAGGCCTTTGACCCAACGCAGACCGCATTCGCTTTTGTGCAGTCCGCGGTGCCCCCTGTGCGGCCGCACTCCCTTTTGTGCGGGTCGCGATGCTATGTTCTTCTGCTATTTCTGCACCAATTCCTCTGCTATCTGCAATTCATTTCATTCATCTGTTTCACTGCCGGTGCTTAAACTAACAATGTTAGATACGTGTGTTTGCAGATAATGGTTAAACAACGAGGTGGAAAGGGATCACAACAACCCGGGAGAGTGGTTCCTCCCGAGCGAGCAAAGGAAAGAGAGTGGTAAAACTCACCGCAAGCTCGAGAAAATATCAAAAAGACCCGAAAGTTGATAAAAGCTGCAAATAAAGCTGCTTCCTATTCTTTCGGGAGTGAGTATATGCCATCCCAGGACATATCTTCAAACTCAATCCCAACTCACATCACCACCCACTTCCAACTGACTGATACCCTTCCAACATCACCCACTATCAAGAGGCTGGTGAATGTAGTCTCTGATTCTTCTGAGGAGTCGGCAGCAGGTAATGGGGACGACTCCATATCCCACACATCTTCATTATCTAGGTAGAGTGTGGGCGGAGATGAGAAGGAGGTACAAGTTGGTGAGCCTCAGGTTGGAGGAATTGGCCCAACTAGAATACCTGAGGTATGGGAAGACAGGTTTGTTTGCCAATTTGCCTATCATAAGTTTAGGGAGTGGTGGCCGGTGAGGCACTTGATACCGGAGAGGTGCTTCATTGACAATGACCTACGACCCCACAACCCTAGTATGCAGAGGGAGTTTAGAACTAGCGTGGGCTGGGAGTTTTTCATGGAGAAGTGTATTGATGCAAATGAACATATGGTGAGGGAATTCTATTGTAATGTGTCCCACATCATCAAGGGTACTAAGGTGACCAAGGTTAGAAACAAAAAGGTGATGTTTTACGTAAAATCTCTGAATGAGTATTTGGGGTTCAGGGAAGAAGATGAGTCTCTCTATCTGGCCAAGTTAGAGATGGATGAGGGAGTCCGTCCATGGTTAGCCCAATACTTAGCAGTCCCAGGTACTGTTCCAGAGTGGTTGCAAGCAGGGACCAAAATATTCCGGAATACCTTTAACTTTGAGGCTAGGGGGTGGTTGACTTTCATGTGCAGTCAACTTTACCCCACTACCCATGATCAAAGTATTCCACTTGCCCGGGTTGTTCTTGTTGCATATATCATGTCGAGATATCCTATCAACATGGGAAATGTTATGTCTCATGTCATTTCTGTAGTAGGTCTTGAGCATGACCGGAACTATCCTTTTCCCAACACCCTCACTATGTATTTCGGGACTTGGAGGTGGAGAAGAAGAGGTATGACGTCAAAGCCAAACCTGTGGCTCCTTACTCTTGGTACAGTTTGAGGGGACCGGACAAACCCAAGGACAAGAACTACAAGCCTCCTTCTTTTTCCCCAACTGGCCAGTCTGAAGAGCCAGTTGAGTTAGAGGCCTCCACTGAGCCTGCCTCCACCGAGCCTGCCTCTACAGTTGCTGACATGCCTGCAGGACCTTCCAATTTTGCTGATGTGCCTCCAGGACCTTCCACCACAGCTGACCCGGAGATTCCATTTTCTCGGGCCCATCCTATCACTGCCCGCAGATTGCACCAGACACTTCAGAGCATGAACAACTGGATGTTCACTGCTTCATCAAAGTTTTCCATTTGACCTCTACCATTGCAGCTCAGTCAGCTCCTTCTCCAATCCAGGTTCCACAGTCTATAGAGGATGCTTTGAAGAAGTTTCTTGATAACCCGGAGAAGATCCTCAGCACCCAGTTCGAGTTGGTGAAGGTAGTGGCTTCTCATGGCAAGGCTCTCAAAGAGCTTGACAAGGAGCATAAGAAGTTGCAAGACATGGGCTTCCAGGGAGTCCGTGAAGGAGCTCATGGCAGATGTAGAGAGATTAAAGGCAGATCAGCTGCCTGTAGATTTATTATTTGAGGACCCAGCATGCCCAGCAGTAGCCCCAGTAGTAGCCCCAGTTCAGGAGCAGTCACAGAGTCCCCTTAAAAGGAAGAGGACTATCCCGAGGGTAGATGATGCCATCATCCAGTTGGCGGACCCACCAGAGGCTTCCTCTAGTCAGCCACAGGATGTACCAGAGTCATAGCCCATCCAGGTCCAGGCCCTAGTCCTAGTAGCTGAGCAGCAAGATACCGAGAACCAGTCTGAGGTTCCCGTGCATACAGAGGACCCAGGGACCACTCATGTTCCTATGCATACAGACGAGGCCTAGGGAGCTCCTATATCCTTTACTCTTAATTTTTGATGCTTATGGCATTGGGGACAATGTCGGCTTTTATTTTTGGGGGTGCGCCCTCCTTTTTATCTGGATGATTGTATATATTAGCTGACTTAGTTTATGTTTATATTGATTTTCTATTTGATCTGTATATAACTTTACATGTAGTTACTCTTATCTTACTTTTTATCTTCTCTTTGGTCTGTATATAAAGTTACATTTTTGTATATATTCATCCCCCATTGTATATTCTAATCCCCTATTGTAAATATTTATTTTATTTTCTATTTTTGTACAAATTTTTCATTTTTAGCTTAGTAGATAGGCTCGCAACCTTTTTGTCTCAATTTTGGCGCTTTCAATAAGCCCTTGGTTTTCTTAATGCCATGGTTCTTTCCAAGGTTGGAGTATTGTGTGAACCGGGTGGCTCTTCACGATGATATATAGCGTGACAACCTTCTTAAGGGTTTGAGTCCGCCTTTTATTTTTCTTTTGTTTTAGTAATTTATAGTTAAGGGTACCATAAGCATAGCTTTACTGGGGCCTAACACATTTGCCTTTGATCCCACGGTCAAAGACAAGTGGTTGTGTTTAGGATAGCGAAAGTAGTGACCTTGAGACTCTTGTGTTGACCAAACAAACATCATGTGGTATTTCGTGCTATTGTGTGCTCAATCGTGTCTAATGTTTTTATGGGCCCTCGACTCTTTGTCTTTAGCAATCCTTGAGTGTGTGCGGTGAGAAATTGAATTTTGAGTCCAAGTCCCGAACCAATGGTCTAGAACTTGCCCTGAATGTTTTTTTAGGCAAAATTTTGAGTGAAATTTGACTTGAGAAGTGATTATAGGCTCTCCTTGATCCAAATGATAAGTTGAACAATTTCATAGCCTACCAATGAGATAATCCCTAGTTAATCCTTTTGAGCCTTAAAACCTTTTTCTTTCAAGAACCAATGCTACAAGCCTATACCCATTCTAAATTCTACCCTTTCTTGGCACCCAAATCATCCCTTGAGTAATGGCAAAGTCTAAGTTTGGGGGGAGAGACAAGAAAGGAAGAAAAGTGGTAAAAGGTACAAAAGCAAAAGAAAAGGAAGGTATTGAAAAAGAAAAAAAAGAAAAATACAAAAAGAAAGCCCAATGTGAACAAGAATAAAACGGGATTCAAGGAAAACAAAAGTGAAAAAGGTGTGGAAAAAGTAGAAAAAGAAGAAATGTTTTGAATTGCATAATAAAGAGTGACAATGTGTCTCTCTAACCCCTTTAAAGGGACGAAATACTCAAAAGAGTCAAGAGAATTATGCCAAAATGAATCAAAAGAAGTGCTTTAGGAAAGATGGAACCCATATAGACCAACAACTTCTCCTACCCTCAACCAAAAAGCCTTCACATTGCCTCCACAAGAGCCCTATATGATCTCGAGTTAGATGATGCTCACATTAGTGGATACTTACATGAGGGTCAAGCATATGGTACTTAGAGCCGGACTTGTGACCTTTCCTTGAGAGAGATGAGTGAATTCCCATTAACCTCGGTTTGTGTGCTTATACTCTAAAAAGGTAAGGTTTGCTTAGGGAGAGTTGAGGATGTATAAGTATGGGTTCCATGGCGACCAAAGTAATTGAGAGAGTTCTTTGATGTAATGAGTCAATTCTTGATGCTCTTGTGTCACACTTGATCCATAGTTTTCAAGGTTTAAATATTGTTAACGATCCATTTGTATTGAGTGAAATTGTAAGTCCCAATTGATGCTTGTTGAGGTTACTTTAGGCCAGTTGGAATTACTTGGATTTTCCTTTAAGGGGTGGGTCTTATTTTGTTTGCTTGAGGACAAGCAAAGGTTTAAGTTTGCGGAAATTGATAAGTTAGGATTTTAACATGTTTTATGCCCTTACTTGCCTATGCTTTGATCATATATTTGTAAAAAAATAGTCCCAAAAGGCTCACAGGTTATGCTTGTTTGTAGGTTTGATCGACAAAGTGACGAAATGTCAAAGATCGGCTCAAAAAGGAGTAAAACCTGCTCAAGTATCAAATACCAAGAAATCTAAGGGAAGAAGGCCTAGTGTGGACCGCACAAAGTGGTATGCGGCCGCACTAGGATATTCAGAGATTTGGAAAACTAGGATCAAGGTAAATGCGGCCGCGGTACATATCTCGCGGTCCGCAGTCAGGGCTCCGCGGCCGCACTACTCTTTTCTGCGGTCCGCGGTCAAGAGATTTAGAGAGCTATAATTTTGCCAAGACAATGCCATGCGGTCTGCGGTCATTATTGTGCGGACCGTGCCAATTCCCTCTGCAGCCGTGGTCTATTCTATGCGGTCCACAGAGTCCATGTTTAGAGAAGCCAAAGTTGAAGTCAAGGAGCCCAGTGCGGCCGCGGTCCATTTAATGCGGCCCGCACTGACCCCGAAGGAGTATTTTTGTCCAATTTTTCTAGCCTAGTATAAATAGAACATTTTACCATTTTTAGGTTATCCGTTATCTGCAGAACACAGTTGCGCTCGTGAGAACAACTTTTGTAGCCATTTTTGGCATCTTAGCTTCAAATTAATGATATATTCTTGCAATTTAATTTAGTATTAATTTATTATGTCTTGTTTTTCATCTATTTGTTCATTATCTTGTTCAAGCATGAGTAGCTAAACCCATTAGCTAGGGTTATGGCTCAACCGTAGAGTGGGTAATCGATGGGTGTTGCCATCTAGGGTTAGATTGACTATGGGTCTTTGCTATTTGGGTTAATTTCATGTTTTAATTTAGAATTGGTTGTAGCAAATACTGATTCAAGCTTTTTGGGTCTAACTATGCTTGGGAAAGAGAGTTTATGCCCCCGAAATTGACCCAACAAGGAATTAAGATGGACTCATGAGAAATGATAGACCAAATTAACGGTCTAAATCTCATGAGAGTAATCACCCTAGTAGAACCCTAGTCGCTTGTCCTAATTTGCCTACCCATTTGGCTCGAGAGAGTCAATTGGGCAAAATCACTCTCTCTACTGAGAGGTGTGAGAGTGGGTAAAATTGTGCAACAGTTATAGCATAAGTCCCAACTATGTCAATCAAACCTTTGTAATATCTACCCATCAATTGCCACCTAGGTGATGTCACGACCCTAGTGCCCTTATTCACATTAGATACAACTTTAACAATCATCTCGCATCATAATCTAGCTTCAATTAGTAGTTTGATAGTAGTTTGTAGTCTAAAAACCCAAAAATGAAAAGAAGATCATCTAAGAGCTCATACACAACTCTATTCTAAGTAGATACCCGAATTACCTACTAGATCTTTGAGGATTCGATCCCGATTGGGTAAAGGCTATTGCGACCCTCTTCTCCTTCTCTTTAGTAGCGGGTAGTTGGCCCCGATTAGGAAGCGGACCTACTTGGATTGCTGCAACCTTTAACAGACTCCAGCTAAAGGTAAACAGATATAGCTTCATGAGCTTGGAACCAACACAAGGACCTGATGCTCTTGTGGTTTCCTCACGGCAATACAAAGTCATTTGGACATAGCTGGAAATGAAGTGACTGATGGAACTGTTTCTGCGGCACTGCAGTACACTGTCATCCCACACATTCTCTAACCAAACAAAGTACTCACATCATTTCAAGATGTGATCAAGATGTACCAAATGAGCTTTCTAAAAAATCATCACCGGAATGTTTCTGTTTCTGATTCAAGCCTCTCAAAAAATAAACAAAGAAATGAATCCTTACAAGCTTGAATAACAAAGTTAAATGCTACTACGGACCAGTTCCTAAAAGATAGATTGGTGTTGCCCTAGTTGAGTTGTAACCTTGTTACTGTACTTATGTATCTCCTAAATAGCTTATCTAGAAGCATTTTGATTAGGAATCCTCTTGTAAATCCGTAAACTCCTTTGAGTTTATGTTGTGACTAGATTTAGTCATAAGGAAAAGTCTTTGTAATTGTAGAGTTACAAAGTGGCTTGTGGTAAAGGTACCACAAGTTAGTTGAGCAAATGCTTTGCAATAGGAAGTATTGTTAAGTGGCTTGTAATTGGTAGATTACAAGTTAGTGAAGTTAAAAGCCTACAAGTGTAGGTCATGATTTTTTGATCCCCTTGTGTGGAATTTTTCCGCATAAAAATCCTCTATCTCATTACTTACTATTTCATTAAGTACTTTCAGTATAACCTTGTATAGTACCACGTACTTTACGTTTAGTGGGCCCGTACAAACTAACATACCTAGATCAATCAACACACGTTTAACTCTAGTTTTATTCATAAGTACATATATTACCAGTGCATCATTATCGGGCTGTATGATTCCTTCTGTATCCTCATCGTTGAAAGATAAAGTTCCTTCTAGTCTGTAATCTCGAGTCTAGTTCTCCCTTTTGATGGATACTTTGGTGCGCTTTAATATCGGAATTTGAGGAACATCGACCCCTCGAGTGATAATATGAATGACGTGTTGAGTTTATTCTTTCTTGGTTTGTTTATTGGAATCCCTATTTCTGAAAGGATTATTGGCTCGATCGCTCAGAAATTCCTAAAGATGTCCGTTATTCATATATAATCGGGCTAATTCTTCTCGCAATTGTCGATAATCCTCCGTTCTGTGGCCATGAGTGCCATGTATTTGCACATTTGGTTGGGATCCCTTTGGGCTGGATCAGTTTGTAAAGGTCGAGGCCATTTGGTGTCTTTGATGCGTCTGATAGCCGATACGACAGCAGCCGCATCAATACTAAAGTTGTATTCTGATAATCGCAATGCTTCTTTAGGTCTGATAGGCCTTTCGAAATCATTCTTACTCGTGATCCCTCGAGAGATCAGACCTCGATCGCTTCTTCTTTTATTTTGCACCAAACTCCACCATGATCCGCTGTTTTTATGATCTCTATGATATGGCTGGTACCGATCTCTGTTCAACCTTGGTTATTGGTCAATATCTCTCTTGATTCTATCAACGGGTCTGATAGGATAAACAGACCTGGAAGGAGTCCCAAGTTGATCATCTTCGATCCTGATCTTTGATTGGTATCAATTATGCACTTAGGCCTAAGTAATAGTAGGGTATTCAATCAGATTCTGCTTCAAGTGCTGTGAAGCCAGCGAGCTTCTAACATTGAGTCCTTGGGTGAAAGTTTGGATAGCCCAATCATCATCGACCAGTGATAGGTCCATCCATTCCATTTGGAATTGAGTTAAGAATTCTCTGAGCATTTTGTTGTCCTTTTGACTTAGTTTGAAAAGGTATGACTTCCTGGTCTCAACCTTGATGGCCCCAGCGTGTGCTTTTACCAAAGAATTTGCAAGCATAGAAAATGAGTCAATAGAATTAGGTAGTATATTGTGATACATAGATACTCTTGACATGGTCTCTCCGAATTCCTTAAGTAAGACAAATTCAATCTCGTCATCCTCTAGATCATTCCCTTTGATGGCACATGTGTAAGAGGTGACATGCTCGTTCGTGTTACACCCCATGTTTTTGTACGTGAAAGTATGCCATAAGTAACTTGATGGAAGCTCGAAAATGAGATATTACATCCTGCATTTTCGTATATTAAAGTTTCGTTGTAAGTTAATCGACATAAGCTCAGGAATGAGATTATTTTGAGATTATAAGCATTATTCTATTTCAAACAAGTGATGAATAAATTTGTGAAGGTGAGAGGCTAAGAAACTCGAAGAAAATGAATTTCGTCGAAGTATGAAATTTTGGGATAAAATATGGCCCGAGCTAACATACTCGGTATATATGGACTAGTACCATACAAGGTACCATATGGCCATGGTAGTAAGATATATAAAGTGTATTAAAAGTGAGTAGTATCTTAAGTAAATAGAGATATTTATTAATATGTGGATAATTAGTTAATTATTGTAATTGTGGATAAATATTTAAGTGAAATTTATTAGATAATTATAAGGGGGCCACTATACACGTGGGGGTATGTAAGTGTGGCAACAAATTGCCAACTAATCAAGCCAAAAGGAGGTGTTGGCACAAAATAAATCAAACATGGATATTGCTGGACCCACTATTGTAAATAAATACATTTTTCATCATCAAAAAGACTCCAGCAACGTTAATGAATCTCACAAATCAAAGTTAGAAGGAATCTTGCAACCAAAACCATATCCACCAACGTCCATGAATGCAAGTGAAGATGTAACGGGATTTTGCCATTCTATGGGAGTACGGTGCAATCTCTCTCGAGTATATCATACGGATTTTTTCCTACTTCGATTTCGCCATTACGTGTTTTATCGCAATTGACATGTGTTTGAGGAATTGTCAAGAGAATCCGCTCAGGTATGCTAAGGTTATTCCTTTTTTCTTTTGGCATGATCTATACAACATAAACAAAACGAGCAAATGCTTAATTTCAATACATAACTTTATTCATAGAAATACTAGAGATGCTTGTGTTCTTGATTCCCCATGTATCATATTATTCTATCATTTGTTCATGGGTCTCAGAAAATACGTAAGTTGATAAACTTTATTTCATGATATTAATCAAAGCCGTAATGGTCTCATGACACTTCGAAAGATTTTATTGACGTATTTCTAATGCATTGCATTCATTTACATATACATTAACCTATGACCAGATGGTGTTATATATACATCTATATGTATGTACATATATATGTATATATATATATATATATATAATAGTATGTATGTATATATTATATGTATATGGGATATGGGAAAAGGTTACGGCATTATATATGCTCCACCACCTGATCAGCTGGTATACGTTGATGATTTGCTCATAGTGGCCGAGATGATATAATGGGAAGCTATTAGAGGCTTGATGATGTTATGAACGCATATACACATGCATGGTATGAAATTTATATGTATATGCACAACATTATAATATTAAATGATTCACAGAGCTATTCAGATATACATGTTGAGTCTTTTATTGCATATTTTTCTCATGTCTATTGTTTACTGATTTTCATTCCTTATATACTCGGTACATTATTTGTAATGACATCCCTTTTGCTTGGGGACTTTGCATTTTATGCCTCCAAGTCCCGATAGATAGGTTGAGAGTCCTCCAAGTAGGCTATCAGCTCAGCGGAAGATGTTAGTGCGCTACATTTTCTCCGGAGTTGCTTATTTGGTTAGTATGATTTAGACATGTATTGACTGGTATGCCGAGGCCCTGTCACGGACTTATGATGTTTATGTACTCTTAGAGCCTTGTAGACATATTTCATGTATATGAAAGATTATATGGCCTTGATGTCCTATGTTTAGTATACGAGTGATTATTTTGGTCTTATATGTCTTAATGTCATATGTATAAGCCAGTATATCAGGTTGGGTCATTTTATGTTGAGTGTTCTATTATGTTTTATCCTTCTTACCTCATACGGCCCTTCTGGCCCACTTACCGATGATGATGTAATAAGAAAGATACATTAGGTTGGTACTTGGTTGAATAAGGTATCGGATGCCCGTCGCAGCCCATCGGATTGGATTGTGACAAAAGTGGTATCAGAGAAGTTTTTTTCTAGGGAGTCCACAAGACATGTCTAGTAGAGTCATGTTTATAAATGTGTTTTACACCACACTTATAAGTAGGACGCTACAAGGAATTTAAAACTGTCACTCTTTCTTCTTACTCCCCGTCATATGGATAAAGCTCACTTATAAGAATTTAAATTCGTAATTTCTATTTTATTCATAATAAGACAATACCCATATCCAAAAAGACAATTGGTAAGAGAATAAACGTAGCTATGGAATAGTTGACCCCGACTAGCCATGGAGGTCGATGGTTCGAAATCAGAACTCTTGAAAGGAGAAAATCAAATGAAGTGCCTATAAAAGCAGATGAAGTTGAAAAGGTTGAAAGCAGATGAAGTTGAAAAGGTTGAGTCCCATGTGGCTAACCGTCTAGGCAAAGGTTTGAACAGCCATGGTACCCAAAATGCTCTAAAATTGAAGTTGGAACAGAGAAGCTAGAAATGAAAGGCCTACGAAGGTGAAATAAAGTTGGAAAAGTTTAAGTCTCACGCGACTAGCCGTTGCAGCAAAGTTCGAGGAGCCAAAGTTTCCCCAATGCTCTGAAGAAAAGAAAAGAAAAGAAAAAAATTATGATGAAAAAAAAGAAACCGGAAGGGAAAGGCCTACGTAGGCAAGATAAAGTCGAAAAGGTTGAGTTCCACCGACCAATCGTCATGACAAATTCTGGAAAATCCAGAGTTTCTCCATAGTCAGAAATGCAATCGGTATTCAGGAAGCAACCAGTTGTAGTTTAAAGGTCCGAGATCAAGTGATCAAAGCAATCAAGGCCACAAACCAACAACCGTTCCAAACTAACAATTGCTCTTTGTTTGAAAACATGAAACAAGTGCAATCCAAAGCAACCTTGTAAGAAGCAGATATGTTGGCCAAAGTTCAGATGAAGTTTTGAAGATTGACAAAATAAACTCAGTCATGAACCGGGTCTATCATGTGAGACACAATGTTGATATGCTTACACATGTGACATACGTGTGAAGAAGATAAGTCTCAAGGATCAGCAACAATATCTTCTGAGTTGATCGAAAAGATTGCATAGGATAAGGAGTTGAAGTCTCCTTATGTGAAGAGAACTACATCCGGATCAAGGATAAGGATTGGAGTTTGAATTGTTCTAGGACTCGAATTTGACGAAGGATCAGCAATTCGAGTTTTAATCAAACTCTGATTACTAACTCTATAAATAATAATGA